>JABCKM010019936.1:0-19077 GCA_018221805.1 Rugosomyces carneus
GGCTGATCAATGATCAATGATCAAATGATGATATCAATCGAGATTACCAAAAAGCGGATTAGGAAGTGATGCATCAGGAAGACAGGCAAGACAGTGTAGTGGTGCATTGTTTTTTTACAGTCATACATGCATCATTTTGTGACACTAATCAGTGAGAAGTCATATATCAAAGTGGTAGTATGGACTGCGAGCTCTGAGAGACAGGTACGGGAACTCACTCACCATGGACCCGGCGGTCATACCTCAAGCACGTCCTCGAGCAACACAGCATGACCGAGCAACCCCCGAATTCCCGCTATCTTGAATACCCAATCGTCGGTTGCCTGTGAGCCGTGTAAATTAACCACTAGTATGTGGCACGAATGAGTGGCAGTTGATTTCCTCTTTCAGGAGTTGGGCACGACGAATCATGGCGTGGGTGTAGTTCCCACGTCATGGTGTACGGACAACTCTGACCACGGTCAAGCCTTCCCGCCTGTCTTTTACCTAAGAGTCCCCGGGCCTCCTGGAATACCTCTCAGTTGTGCACTTTCGAAACGTTTGCCGGCGTTGAGGTGATGTGACAATTTTATTTGTAATGTACCCTAGCTAAAGTTATAAGCGTATAAGCTTCCTGATGATTAGATATCCGGCTTACTTTTGCAAGCGGACTCGCGTTTGCCTTCAACTTCTCTTCTTCATCCAATACAAAGGCCTCCTCCATCTCCTCATCATCGGATAACCGGACCTCCTTGGGAAAATGCTTCTCATCAAGTTCGATTTGCTCGGGGTCAGCTTCAATATCAAGGTGAGGCAAGTTCTCCTTATTCAACACATGTCGGTCAATTTTATCAGGATCGTCTGCTACTCCAAGTGTGGCAAGCATTGCTTGTACCGCTAGATTAACACAATACGGCATGACCGGTTGCAAGCCAAAATATACGCCACTACCCCTATAAGAGTCATAATCCGCTCCAGGGAGGAACAAAGGGCCATGCATTTTAGTTTTACATTGTACTTCATAGATAGGAAAAGTTATGCAAATAAGAGAATTTACGTATCCAATCAACGTTGGTACCGTGGAACGAAGAACAATGGGTACTTCACAATGCCTTTGTTCCATAAACGGAAACTTGGATTTGTTCAAATATCGTCCGGCATCTAGCTTGCAACTCCATCCCGTTTTACTACCCGAAAACCATCGCGTAGAGAAATGCTTCGTGAAAACGATTCGGTGAGACACGCCGGAACTATTCGTTCGCTCCTACTCATATGTATAGATCTGCTCTGGCTGTCGTGACGGCGGTAAGCTAGTCGAGTGCGCAGCATGCAGGCGATCAATCTGCTGGTCCGGGCCAGGTGACCAGGCTGGTTGTCTGGCGCTTTCTAGATCAATCCCGAGTGATTGTGTATTTACATGCCCTAGCTGCCATCGGCAACAAGAAGTTCTGCAATACAAGCAGGCGCGTAGCACATGGGATTCCAGGCCAGCCCGGAACATCCCTTATCATGTACTTCCTGAAATATTTTCTCTTACAAAATGCTCATCATTTTCCATAGCCTTTCAGAACACCTGATGGGGGTGTTATTGACGGCCTATTACAAGATCTGCGTCGATCTGCACACTCCTTCTTCCGCCCGTGTGATGTTAGATCGACTGCCGTCATCTTTATATATTTGGGAAGCATGAACCCAGCGGAAGGCCCTGTCGAGTCAATCAGGGCCCTTTGTGACTCTTATTTTAGCGGCGACAAGAATACAAGCATTTATTACCACTCTGTACCGTTCAATCTTCGAGACACCAGCTCCAGAGGCCAGTACGAGAGAGAAATAAAGGGTCTGCTTTCAAAACTACAAAAGTGTGTGATTACAGCCTCTAAAAGTACAATCTAACACGCGTAAATCAGTAAAGGTGTTGTTAGGACGTTTGTTATCCTGATGACGCATTCAACTGAAACTGGGTACCTCCACTACGGACATAACCCATCTCGGAGCGATTCTCCCCGTCACGTGAATACCCAAGTTACCTGCGTCATCTTTATCTAACCCGTTTACAAGGTATTTCGTAATCTGTTTCCCCAGCCTTTTCGAGACTTCTTCCAGTCTACAAGCTCTGGGCTAATCTTTCTGGCCTGCGGTGGCGCACACACTCATCAAGAATCTTTTGAGAAATTCAAAGAGTATAGTAGATGGTCAGTTGCACAGAGTTGCGTGGAACCTGACATACTGAATTTTATATCTCTCCATCCTTAGCAAGGTTTTCAACTATATCCTCAGCTTTGCAGCTGAGGCCTTGCAGCCACACATTCTTAAGCCATTCGTAGCAACTTTCTTTGAGCGATCCCTCATCGAAGGGACTCAAATCAAGCGCCTCGGAACGATTTTACAAGACTTCCCCCGGGTAGGGGCTCATACTGCAATCCATGTTTTTGAGGATTCCAATGCTGATATATCTACGGAGTATTGGTGGACCAGCTCTCTTGTTGCACCATACGGGGTTGCAGTCCCTGGCATTTGCCCCAAGTGCTTCTGCGTCAAAACACTGGAGGGGAAGAAAGCAGCCAACCCTAATGATGACACGTTTGATGTCGTTTGTAAAGCTAGTTTGGAAGGGGGTCAGCGATGCAAGTTTGAGGCTAAAATGAAAATACCAAAAGGTCGTAGAGGGAGAGGCATTGGGACAAGTAGCTACATTGGCCAGTGGAACCAAAGAGAGATCTCATTCTGGGAGGATATGAATCTCACGATGTGATCCAAGGATGGATTTCCGATGTATGCAGTACGCTGTCTGGATCTTTTAGTCTTTTTTTTGTACGAGTGCTTTCTTGTCTGCAGTTGCTGTGTTTTATAAAACCTAACCCCACCACGGCTTGTGGGCTTGGCTCACCTATCCACCTGTTCTATTGGCTAGCTTTGGAAGTGTACACGCAGGACCAGTGTGAATTATATAGCTTTCAAGTGTCTCCTTTCTACCGTAGGAGCTTTTAACACTACTATTTTCTGTTTGTTTCAAATTCCACAGGTGGATTATTCTACATTTAGGTCAAGCCAAGCGAGGTATTCCGAGAGGACTGAGAGAAAAATAAGGATGTCCACCGTACCATATACGGCATACGGCCGTAAGACAAAGGTGGAGAGACAGCAATAACTAAGGTTTTATATATGAGAGCACAGTACGGTCTACCCTACGGCCGGAGACCGTAGTTTACGGTGTACGGTAGAGAATAAATAGTATTCCGGGCAGGTCAAGCATGATGCAGTTGATAAATTCTACTAGTTTTGGTCATCAAGAGGAAACCGACTCTACTCGCAGAAACAGACTCAACGGGCTGGCAGTGTTGTCATTTGAAGGAGGTCTGCCAGAACGGTTGAAATTGCTCGTTGCGTTGCGTGGAGCAGGCGTGGTGATTTTGTTACAGCAGACGGCTCAGAGGGCATTTTGTGTATTCGGATGTAATTCATGTGAGACTTGCTTCGGCAAGTTCGGTTAAAACACTCTCGTGTGCACGAAACATACCCTCCCCGCCTCCCAAGTCAACGCATTCATGGCCAAGTGGGAATCTATACGGATGCCGATGAGTGAGGTCGGAGAATGTGGAGGTAAAGAGGTTTACAGACGATGATAGAGACAGTAAGGCCGAGGAGACCCCTTGACCAGGTCAAGGGGTCCCGGGGGAAGGTATTAAGAAAAACGGTCATTTTCCTGCTGCGATTGTGTGTGTTTTATTCTTCCATTATTATTATTAACTCCCTAAGAAAAAAAGCAGGTACACAAAACAAGCAAGACGGTCGTCTCCCGTTGCCCTTGCGCACATATCCAAATTCAGATATTTCCACACCGACAATCTATGAAAGAAGAACAAGGCTTCGAGCGTAAGAAGGTTACAAGAAGGTTACAAAGGTAAGAGCAGGTATATGTGGCTATTGCTGACACGTGACGGGGGTCTTTTTTACTCAATCTCGGAATCATTTTTTTTCAACAGAGACAACCACCTAACCCAAGATCACAAAGCCCACTGGGGCATCACCACAACCCACCCTCATACTCTCGGATAGATATGCCTCCTTGCACTCAAGTTGGGGCCTCTCCATTGCCCCGCTGACTGTGATTCATATCGTTCAGAAGGGGGATGTACCGTAGTGATTTGTGCACTTTGATGCCAGTGTAAGCTACCCATGTGACGAACGCGTTGAGCGTTTATCAACATTGACACCATCATCTACCAACTTAGCCCCCCTCTTTGTCGTTACACCCTCAGCTCGTGAGTTATCCAACTCTCCTCTTATCCTACCCCAGGAAAGAGCCTGATTTCCTACATTTATTTGCAATGATGACAAGCAATCTATGTGGCACCAAGCAGCCGCATATAATGATATACCAACCTACCAGTGACCTTTTCAATAGGTGACACCGTGATAGACACCAGTTTGTGAGATTTACCTGGGAAATACCAGTTCTGAGTGTTGCAGTTTTATGCACTGTCTAATTGTTTCTTGACTGGCCCCAACTATCATAGAAGACAACTGATACAACTAGGTCATAGAGCATTTCCATAGGAGAACATCCCACTTACTTTTCCTTTTAAATTTGCTGATTTTCTAGCGGTCTGTTTTAGATGCTATGAATTTTGAAGAAAAAATACCAAATCTAATTTCATACCCGACTCTGTGCAGTGCGAACAGTCTGATTTGCTACTGCCTTGTGCTGCACAGTCCTTGCAGCTGCAAATTTAGTCTTCTGAGACCTAGTCAACGGTCTTGTTGGAGTGGCTTGTGTAAAAGGGCCTTTCCAATCCGAGGGAGAAATTGGCACGGGTCGCGATGTTGGCACGGATTGTGAAACAAGAGCCGCATGTTGGTCCTTGGACACTACTTACGTAGCGGGAATTATTTCACGTAAGGCTCCAACCCCTTAGTAACCCTTTGGACCTGGAGGGCCATTTAAACGGTTACGGTTGAATATACCGTTTAACTGTGTTATAAACAGTATCTACACAGTTATTTTTATTTTCTCCATGTTTTCGATGTAACTCTTTCGGTGCCACCATTTCAAATAACCCTCTCGGGCCTCTCCTTATCCAAAATTTGGTGAGAAGAGCCATCGAAATCGTCTTCTCCTTCATTAAGCTTCGTAAATCACTACAAATGTGGCGTGACTTTGAAAACACGCACTCAACAGCAACACTCGTAGCGGGGATAGTGGAGTAGTCCCGTGCCATCCGTGCAATGTCAGGGAACTTGACTGCATGTACCTGAAAACATTATTAACTTGAGGCCTAGATACGAAGCCATGCACCAACCTTCCACCATAATAAAGGGTTCAACAGAATTTCTTCGGATGATGGTCCGTTATCTTCCCCTTCAACCTCCTGATCTCTGGACACCGATGCCGCCTCAAAGCGTATATATCGATCTAGTTCACCATGGATATCCTCTGATGGATTCGGGGGTAGCTGTGGCTATGGTATCGGTTGGCCGCTGGAAGCAATAGGCGCTGGCCAGGAATGACCCGGACCCTGCCATGGTGACGGCTTTTGGGGTCAAGTTGGAAACCGTGGAGGCCGAAGGCATTGGATTCCGTGTTTCATGAGTCCACGGCATTTGCGTCTTTTGCAGTCGGGAACTTATGACGATTTCATTCCAATTTCCAAACCAGCACCAACTCCATCAATCAAGACAAGGCTTGCATCTTGATTTATGAGGATTAGATAACAACACGGTTGCTCTTTGTCAAACGTGTTTGCAACATCGGCAAGAAAAAAGAACCCGACTTACCAACAAAGCTCAGTCTCGCCAACAAATGGGGACCGGCCCAGTTCCGGAAGTGCTCCCTAGCAGAGCAAACACTCATTGGCCAAGTATTTCCACGTGTTTGTGTACAAACCTTTCCCCCATTCACACCACGACCCATCAACACTACAGCAGATCGTGAGAGGGACGTGCCAACGCAGAAACATACCTAATGCGATCAAAGATGTGAGGAATCAGCGGTGTGGAATTAAGAAAGATAAATCTTTCGTGTGCAGAAACCCATAAGTTGACTTATGAGAAGAATGAGTAAAGCAGGCTATTATGAGGTCGTACCGTCTCTGTGATTGGTCGGAATCATTGGGATGGTAGTTGACACAGACACGCCGATCTAACGCCATGAGCTCATAAACGAAGTCGAGCTTGTAAAACTCTCATAAAATCTGTCGAACAATGTCGTCGGCGGGCAGCTCATGTTACGCGTAGTTGTTCCCCGCCCAAGTTATAGTCTCTCCCAGCTTTGACGGACGGGGTCTTACCCGTCATTCCATCAGATGAAACACCCGCCATTTTGAGGATGGCCTTGCGGACCAACTTTCATCCAGTCACAAGTACGTTCGACGAGGTAAGCCCAGGTCGACCCAGGTCCCCTGGTAAGAGGCCAAGAGGTTGTGTCGAAGATTGTGTCATTTGTCGGGATGGCCTTTGGCGAATTCGCAGTTTATTTGCCGAATTTCACTCCAACCTTCGGTCAATCCTATCTAGACTTCATCTCAACATTCGCTTCCTAGATCTTACTTTGATTGAAGTAAAAATTCACGAGCATACGAACATGAACAACCCGAATGTATTAACCGTTCAGGACTACTTAATTCCGCTTGGTAAAAGTTTTTGTCGCATGCTAGAATGCTTAAAATAATGTAACTGGGAGGTTGTTAAGAACTTTGTAGCATATTAGCCTTGAGGGCTACCTTTTTTACAGAGTTTGTAATCTTGAATCTACAGGTTATGTAATCCACTACCCACTAGGCCTTGAATATTTGGGTATTCTAATGAAAAGCACTTTGGAAAACAGCCTACAAAACTTGGAGCTAATTTGTACTAACTATTTCCAGAGTCAATTGCTGTGCTAGCATCTCCATCACCATTCTTACCCTTGTTGGGACCTCGTCTTCCACCTCGCCTTACTTTGTGATGGGCTTGTTCTGCCAGTGGCTTTCTTCTTCGGCTGCTTTCTCAGGCTTCAGTCGATCAGTTGTAATTGCGGGAAATATGTACACATCTCATTCCAATGTGTTTTTTCGCGTCTACACTTGGACAGACTCTAATACGGAACGCTTGTGGATGATGCTGAATGCGACGAAAATAAAGATGACTTCTGAAACGGTAGTTGTTTTGTTCAAGAAGGTATCGAATATGTTCCCTTAGTTTGACCTGAACGGTACTTTCAGTTTCTGGTGCGCCTTTCCACCAAGGGAAAAACGTCGGAAATGGCTTGTACCAATATTCGAATTTATTGTCTCTGTCTGCGACTTTCTGACGTGGCCAAGAGTCAGAAACTGGTTTTCGCCCACCCCGAACCCGATACCATCCTTCGTTTGACTATTAGTTCCCATTTGTGAGTGCCCGGTCGAAGAGGTTCTTGGTTTTGAGTGTGTTTAGATCGCTGTCTGCCTTTCTGGATGTTAAAATTGGAAAGATGGGGTTGCCTTCGTCATCATTGGCACTATCTATGGGCACGTCATGTTCGTCATCTAAAAGATATAATACCAACCAAACGTGAAGAATTACATCCCTAATAAACGTGCTTATCAGAAGACTAGCATTAGCAGCGTAACTGTCATGTTCCTTACCAATAATTTCAGCGCTATCGTTTTTGTTGCACAAGGCCATGAATCTTGATGGGAATGTCATTTTCTGGCATGCGTTGTTGCGTTCTTCTGAAATAGTAATATGATTGTAGTATTTGAGATTTTTTACTTTTACTGTTAACTAGAGAAGTGGCTCGCATATATCTTGACGCCGTACGCGCAATGTTCGTTTCGGCCAATGTTTCGGGAAATTTTCTTTGCCGAAAAACGTGACTGTTAAGATGGATGGAAGAATGGAGGGTAGTTGCGGGAGTATTATAATTTCCAACAATCATCTGCGCGACGGCATCAGCGTTGATTGAGTATGAACAGCAGTTGTCATGCGTCGGCCATCAGAATTTCACCATCGAGGAGATGAGCCTGTTGGAGGCCGAGGTCGCAAAGTTTTACACGCAGACTTTCAAGTTCTTTGACAATTTTGGTCGTGTTGCACAGATGCCTCATGGTTCATTTTGCCCGACGCAATCTTTTCCATGTTCGTGACGTTATCGCCAGCATCAGTATCCTGCTGAATCCAACTCAAAACGTTAAAGTCCTGCATTGCTTCTGTCGTTCCTGGTGAGTACGCCGTCTTCGGAACTAAATCTAGTCAATTAACTGGTATGGCTTTCAATGATGCCGAGTGGCTTGATTTAAAATATAACAAGTGTACAGATACCTCATTTGTCTCCCTAACCTTGACTTTTTTACGCCACAAAATATTTCGCGAAAGAAAAAACTACAGGTATTTAAATCGGTTTTTTTTCCTTCTTACCTCTCAGTGCTCTCACCTCTGCCATAACCACGAAACTGAATAAAACGTCGAAACAACAAACAGGTGAGTTTTCTTTCGTTTTCTTTCACCTTTTTACTAAGTTATCAATCAAGCACATGCGGCCTCATTTATTCCACGGCTACTACTCGCGATATGCGTACGACCTGCGCTGCGTATAACCTTCAACCGATGGTTTGCCGTTCTTGAGGCCGTTGGAGTCAAGGATTTAGTCTTCCAGTAAGTAAATCACACATTTACTCGAATGAGAATAACTTATATTATCATTTAGGACTTTTGATCATTCCTACGCCGCTAAACATACGACTATCCGCGGCTATAACTTAGCAGGCCGGCTTGTCTTTACGACACACCAAATGAGAGAGCGTGCGGATACCGAGACGTGGGTGTATACCCACCAAGCGATCCCAAACGTACCCGACGATCTGACGATTTCACCGCCATCTGGCCATATGTTACGACCTCAAGATTGGATCCCGGTAGGTTTTACTTTTGCTAACGTGTTATTTGACGGTAACTGAAAGTAGATCAAACTTTAACAGAATGTATTCATTTGTCAGCGGAGCGTACTAGTATAACAGGTGAGTCGCTATACCTTTCGAGAATCTTTTCGCTCTGACAAGTCATAGTTTTCTAAATGTAACATACGTCGTTTCTTTTTGATATCAAACCAATATGCTCAAGAGGATATTTGTGGCTCGCGTAAGAGTCGGAATTACCTTTGCTGGCCTAAGATTTACACATTTGTAGTCGCCCATGCTCGCTTGATCAGGGACAAGAGATGCCTTGGAATCGATCTGCACAACACACCTATGGCAAGTAATACGAGCGATCGACAACCGGGGATCCTCCTGCTGCGCCCATTAATGGTCAACAACTCAATTAATCGATCAGCGGGGAACCCATTTGCCCCGCACGACTGTTCAGCATGTGTCAGATTCCCCTGGTATCCATTTATTGTGCAGATCACACAGGTATGGTCATACTATGTATATCTCCCCAGTAGATCTGAATGTAGGATATATCTAATATAAGCCACTTTGAACTCGGACCTGCCGTGCTACGCAGCAGCCCATCCTCCCAATTTACATATTAAGCTCGTCAAAGGATCTTGCTCTTACAGTAAGTCCTTCAAAACTTCCATGATTTTGCCCTTTCACTCCCTCAATTCCGGATAACCTTTGATTTTATGAGCAAAGAAACAATGTTAATGTAACGCTCTACCTCGGGGACAGGCTCTGACGAAGTGGCCACTGCCCCTCAGAAATGAACCAGGACGATCTGGTTTGAATCTTCGATCGATCACCGGCAATTGCCGGCGATCAGTCCGGTTCGACTATTTTTTTGCTCTCTAACTTTAACTCTCTTTACCGTGTTCCTTTGCCCCACCCTCCCAGTCATTGCCACACAGAGGATGTCTTGGGACCCTTGATGACTTTCCACTAGATGGGTGGAGCACCGCAGCGATGTGTGTGCTCACTCAAAATTGGTGGTTAGTCTCAATAGCGTCGCTAGGACTGTTATCTCATACGGCTGCTCTCCACTTGACGGAGGGAGCTAGTAGACCGCCAGAAGGTCTAATAGATGCGCCGCCCAAAGCTGGTGTGGGTTGATTTGACAGACCTGGCTGTTAACGTGCTATAGTCTGGGCCTGAGGAGCGGACCTCGCCGCTCTATCCTTGTGACTAACAGCAGGATCCACCGCCCAATGCCAGCCATCAACGGTATGAAAATGAAAGACCTCGAGCCTACATCGCCACACGAGGCATTTAAACAGATTTCATCTCCTCTGGACAGCTCAAAAAAGTCAGACTGCCTTTGATTTATAGCGACAGCATCCGGTTCATTTCCAAGCCAAGCAATCGTGACTGCCAAGCAAGTGATGCGGAAATAAAACCACCTCCGGTGTTGAACTCAGGAGGACTTCGGATCCAAGGCACCTCTTTCAGCACCGATCAGGATGAGGGAAGTTGGGGTGATTATTTAAAGCACCCAACAGAATGGTTTGAGTACAGTTGGCGTGGTTCTAGGAGCCCGTTAACTATTGTATCAGTCCTTGAGGCATTGTTCAAGGCTTCTAGTAGGAGCAGCAAAGGGGTCAAGTCGAATTCTCTATAGAATGTCTTTCTTTCTCTTCACCTCTAACATTGCTAACAGAATAATGACAATGTTGGCATCCAGCTACAGTAACGACTGGTTGAATTGGATGAAATCAACGCGCAGAAAATGTGGGCAATGGGTCAGGTATTTTAAACTCCTGGTTTACCAGCCCATGGACAGTAAACCAGGACCCCGGACTATTCACCCAAATGCAGGACCGAAAAACACCTGAATTTGGGCATTTTTGTCCGAACTTCCTTGCTGGCCTGCTTTGGGGCCTTCTTTTGTCCGAACTGCTAGCCCGGCATCTGGTTTCACATGAAAATCTCTTTTTTTTGCTCTATGACGTTGGCTGTGAGCCTATGATGTATTTGATACGAGATGCCGCAGCAATGTTGGTGAGCTTTTTTATGTTTGCCAGCCTTGCCGCCTGCCTTTGAGCAAAGATCAATGACTGGGCATGTGAATAAGTTGATTGAACAGCTCGCCGTCCAAGAATTGCCTTTTGAACTTGGGTTGCGGAGAAAATCTAGCCCGAGTTCTTGACCAGTAAACTGCCACAGTGAACGCGAAGGTCCCGGCTTTTTGCCAGTCATTTACAGGTAAGTTACCTCAAGACGTTAGTCACGTGTTTTTTTAAATCGCCATCCGAGTCATTCCGAGTCGCTCTGCGTTTGGCTCTGAGCGAAGAAAAGGTCTATTATCTATGGTCGACGGGCACTACAAATCAGAACACAAGCCTAATGTAATCATTATCAGCCTTCCCATCCATCTCTTGCACTACAATGGCAGCATACTGTGAGCTTTCCTCGGGGTCTGTGGTGGGTTTTTCAGCAAGTACATTGCAAAGCCGCTTGGAGTCGAAATCAATTAGAGAGTCCCAGCGAGCAAATAGGTCATTTTCTCGCTGTTCTGAGGTCGTTTCACATGCTGGAATGGCAGTCCGAGGCCATAGCATGTCATTGTCAGCTCGCAAATTCTGGCTGTGTTGTGGCACTGGCAGGCAGTTGTTCTTTTTCAACATCGATAAATTTTGTCATTCTTGGGGTTTTCAGAGGACCGGAACGTGCCTAAAGCCAAGCAGGCTAATAGAGTAACCAGCATGAGTGAGACTGTACAACTAGCCTTCTTTTCCATCATACAAAACTGTCGAATCTGTGTCATCCGAACCACCGTCGCAACCTGCATATTAGCTCGCAAATCAGGCGTTAGCCAAGTAAAGTTCGAAATGGTCCGTTCTTCAGCCATTGAGTTGATTCGGATGGCAAATATTCTGCGTGCGACGTGCTGAAAGTAACACAAGAACTGAGCTCTTGTACATTATTAACAAGTATAATGTCGAACATACTGGAAGAAGTGTTGCATCGGGTCCTACAATGGATTTCCACCAGTCAAATAACGGCTGATGACCCACAAGCGGCTTGTTGTATGGGTACTGTTGACGAGCATATTGCAGTAACTCTGATGTAAATGTCTTGTAGCATTTCGTAGCCTGATTCTTCCACTGTATGAAGACATCCTTTTCGCCGCTTTCGATATCGGGACCAACAATCTTATTGAACAAGAAGCGAGCCATTTGCTGAAAGACCTTTGGATGACGAACCCCTTGGAATTCTAGTTGCAAAGCCAAGTCTGGTGTAGGCTCGGCTGCCTCGCGCTTGAAGATATCTGAGCTTGAGCGGAGGTCGACTTGAGTGAAGTAAGCTTTCATTTCTGTCCAGGTCGTGTTTGGAGTAACTCACCTGGATCAAGATAAACACCTGCATAATATGTGTTGCGTGCAGTAGAGATTCGACCATCACCAAATATCTCGCTGTGACGTTGGACCATGATACCGTAGATTTGCTGAGTGACATCAGTCGGAAACTCGAGTTCGTCATATGAGTCATGGGTCAGCGGTCATGCCCAGTCAAAATAGATTAAATGCGGAGAAATTCGGCACACTGAAAAAAATGTCCCACCACATCCCTCAACGTAGCATCTGCCAATTTTTTTTCAAGGAGGAGATGGAGGGTATTGGCGTGAAAGAACGGAGCACTTGGAAGGTCTTAGGATTATTTGGAACTAGAGTAAAATTGCAATTTATTACTCTGTTGTACACACACTGGAGCTATACAAAGATGCACGACGCGAATGGGATAAGCAAACAACATAGCACCGTGTGGTTGAGTCTGCAAACAGTCAATTTGTAAGTGCCAATGATGCAGAAGGGGCCAAGATTGAGGTGTTCCAAGAGATGGAGGTATGGGATGGGTATGGATGGGTGAAAAACAAATGTCAGTACCCACCGTCAGGTCGCCAGCAGTGGTCAGAACACTACTGTCGGCAACCCGCGCTTCAGCCTTAATTCCGTTGTTAGGTTTGCCAGCCTCATCAATAATTTTCTTTTCCTCTTTTCCATCGCCTTCCCCCTTTTTACCCCCTTTTCATTCGCTTTTGACCGCCTATTCCTTCATCGTTCGAGATGGTGCCACTTCGGCCGACTAGTCCCTAGCCCACTGCTAGTCCACCTCACTAATACTCATACACTCCGTTGCATGTCTGAGAACTCTTAAAACTCCTCTAGACACCCATGTTCTGGTACAAGTCTCGCCAATACAGCGATAGCGGATGTGTTCTGGACCTTCAGGCTTATAATAGCATGGCCGCGCCAGCCTCCGGAGCCGGCAGTCGGGAGGCCGGCCACCTTGTCCGCCAGACCTGGAAGGTAGGTTTGGGAGATCGACAAGCAACAGGCGGCTGATGCTTCGCTGTGATATGCCAAACGTCGGAAATATTGATGGTGAATTTTCACGATTGGTGGTGGGAAGCCGCGGGAAATATGTCGACTCAAGGTAGAAAAGGGTTGAATTGAGTTGGAAATGGGGTAGGAAAAAGCGTAAAAATGATAGAAAAATAAGCGGTGGATCATTATTATTTACGAAAGGGTGGTAAAAAGTGTTAGTATTCCTGATGGATTTTCGACAATTTCCGACCCTTCCAAATTTGGAAGGCCAGGAGGTATTTTTCTGGTGTCTGTTGGCGCAAATTATGGATTCAAGCAAACATTGGAGCGTATGTTTTACTTCGTTCAATAGCAAAAATTTAGACCAAATTTCAGTGATTTAATACTCATTATTGAATCAATTCCCGACATTGGAGTGCATGACAGTGGATGTTTTATTACAGCCAAAAAGAGTATTCAATCATTTCTTGTCGTCATCGTCATCCTCGTCATCCCCACTGTCACCGTCATTGTTGTCCCCATTGTCCTCACCATCACTACTATCATCCTCACCATTGTTGTCTTCATCATTGTTGTTGTCGTAGTCACTGTTGTCGTCATTGCCCTCACAGATAAAAATAAATCAACTGAAGTTTAGTATTATGTAGGCGGAGCGTACTCGACTTCGTCTTCCTTGTCTTCTGCAGATGGTGCAGTTAGAGGTGCCATTTCCACTGCTGATGCCTTCTCCGCCTCCAAGAGCTAAATCCAGGTTGAAAACTGATGAACCGAGGATGATGGAAAGCGAGTGTGGATGAGCAAGCGGCAAGTAAGGGATCCCAATCATGGTCCGGAGCTACGGTACGTGGGCGTTTGGGGAGCACTCTACAAAAAGCTAGCAACTCTGGTACATAAAAATGGGCGATGAGGCCCGATACGACGACATCGGGTGATTGAGTGATGAGGAAAGTATGGCCTGGATCTGTAGAATTGGTCAAGATGAGTGTAGCTCAGTATAACGAGGCAATGCAAGCAGAAATGATTCTAAATATAAGGAGCTCGTTGTAGAGTCTGACTACTGGCACTTGACAGCTAACAGCGATAGCGAAGAGTACTCAAGTTTATATAAATTGCAAAACGTGACATGGAGCTCAACTGCAGAGGACAGCCTTTAGTTTCTTTCCTGCAGCACTGGAATGAAAGCTTTGAGGCCTTTCTAGTTGCCTTCTCTTCCTCGAAGGACTCAATATGAACAAATAAAATGAGGGAGAAGTTAACAAAAGGGGACCAGCATCGTTGACGATCCCGGCGATATATATATGTCAAGGTGTCGAAATCCGCGCAGTTGGCTTTTTTGACTTTAGGTGTGGACCAGGTGACAGCAGGTGCCGGAAAAAGGGGTCGGGAAGTTGTGGAGCATGCAGAAGTTGCAAGTTATGTTAGTGGTAAATTGACAAAAGCAGTGTTGTCATGGACCATGGTCGGACCAGGTCGGTCTATACGACCGGTCAATGATTATGTTATATTACTATATTCGGTATAATGCTGACTAAGTTCCGCATCCGTTCACAAATCCACGAGTCTACGACCTCGTACGCGCCTCACGACCCCGCTTTTCTAATAAAACTTAAGATCGGAACTTGCCTTGGTCCTCTAGGATAGAGGAAGAGGACTTTGAGGGGTATAGCGGTCTTCCTTGCAGGGAGGTGAACGGTGAGGCCTGTTAAGTTGACCTTGACAACACTGGACAAAAGAGATGAATGTACTCGTGAGCGGCTAAAGTGCCAGTGTGGAAACAAAAACAAACAAAGCATAACTCCATCCTGCCGAGTTTGCACATTCCTCTCTCAGTTGACCATAGTTTTTCTAGGTTCAAATGGTTTATTAAATACCTTGGGATGTCATTGAACTTTTTATATAATCAGTTTTTAGTTTTCCCAACTCATGCGCCCTGAGCAGCGTAGTCATTTCTGATAGACTGTTGCACGTTTTGTTTTCACACTTTAGCCGCCCACGGCCCCACGGGCCCACGAGTACGGGAACGTGCGATTCAACACACACGTGACCCACTTTCGGTTGAATTTTGATCAGTCCCTTCATGATACCTCTGCTTACTGTCATCACGCCGCCGCTTTCTAGATCGAGAGCTTGATGTACCAAGCAGAGCTAGTACGATAGACAGTGACTTTCTGCACCATCAAGCCATTATTAGCGTATTTGAAATCATGCAACCCTTAAGGTGTCTTCAAACACTTAAATCATCTTTGCTGGAAGTAATGATATGAACTGCGCCTTATACAAGATGTCCACGAAAAGAAAGAAGTAAAATTATTGTACACTTGAGAATTTAAGTAATGTAATGTTCGCCTTTTTGGGTGAATTTCATAATGCAAAAATTGCTGTTTAACAGTGGAAACAGATGGAAAGAAACCCTCATGTCGAATTCTAACTACTACAGTCGGAAAATAACCATCCTAAATTTTACTGCTAAATACTGTCGATGAGTATTAGAAATGATCAAAAGAATATTTCCGCCCCCATTTCCATTTTCCCCAGAAACTGACGCGTGGTAAACTCACCGTTTGGCAGCAGAAAATCTGCCTTTTAGGGAGTCACAGTGGGTGTAATCAATCAGCAGTAGAAACCGTTTCATAACAATCACCTTTTCAGATAGCGTTAGCTTCCGCTGACCTGTATTCCCCTTTTTGCTAACCTTCCTCATTGAGCCCTTCGGATGGAGCGTCAATTGGTCAGACAGTTTTGGCCTCTTGCTGTGTTTATTATCCTGTCCATTGGCCGCCCGCTTCCCCTTCTTAACCTCGTTTGGAGTGAAGTTGTCTGGGGTGGGAATACGTAGAGCATGAAGTGATACAATTCGTTGGGAACTCGCCGCTGAAGATGTTGTAAGAATGTTTGAGTTGGAGGGCTATCATGACAGGTATGAAAATTGGCATATCATAATCAACACGAAAACTCACATTACTTTCTACCAGACGAACGAATTTAACTATATACGCTATACGCTCCATTCCGGCGTCAATGGCTTTGTCGGTGAGCGGGAATTCATCTGGGTGAAAGTAATGGGCCATTGCGTTCATGCACATCACAGCGCACGAGAAGCCATCATGGCTTCTCTGCGTTGTGAAGAAGCTCTCAACTATCCTTGCCAACAGGATCAAGGATAGTCGAGAACTTCTAGGTCAAAATCGTCACCAATTTCGTGCTGATTAAGCCACCACTTCAGAAGATTGTGGATTTCATCGACAGGACAGGGCTGGTTTTTAGTGGATCACAATATACGATCTTCTTCCTGTCGACATCACCTATGGCGGCTACCCAGTGATTTCCCTCGTCTACTGGTTCTGGGAGAATTGTGGCTCCTTCCTCAACTCGGACGCAGAAGCAGAAGCCAATATGCGTGTATCTGTTAACCTTTTCAACACGAAGGGTGTCACCAAGGCTACGGATTGGTGTTGGAAAGGTATGTGTCTCGCATATGTCGGTAGATTGCAATGAGTTTTTGCTAATATGAGCTTTGGACAAGATTCTTCTGATCGTTCCCAAGCCTATTTTTCACCTCTGCATTGAGGATGGCACTCATCACGTCAATATGCGAGTCTGACATCCAACTAGTAGTGCAGAAATAGGCCAGATCATTTACGCTGTTGTTGCCAAAGGCTTGGGGCATTGTCACCGTTCACCTGAGCTGCTGCAAGGCTTGCTTGACATGCGTAGTAGTGTCTAGCCGTAGTTTGACGAGAGCCTTCTCCCAGAGTTCTTGACTCTTCCTTGACAGGCTCAGGCTGTCTGTATCTCTTTCCAGAACATAGGCAGACTAGGAGATGCCTATGTGATGTACCAAGGAATGACAGCAGAAAATGAAGAACGTTTGAATGCTCTATTCCATCATGCTGAGGTGAGACCCTCTGTCAACAAACAATTCATACAAAACTATCTCTCAGCAAAATGACATTTTTCTGAACACCGCCGCGGCCTGTCATCCACAGCTGGTTTCTGAATTAAAAGTATTATCAGATACAGACGAAAAGCTTGGAACAGTCGGGCTGTCACAGTATATGTGCACTGATTATACTGCTCCCTTACATTACGATCAAGACGCATCTCGAGGGCTGTGTGCACAATTGGATTTCACTGCTCTGCCAAAAGAGTACTCCTTCGTATACTATGAGTATGGCGTGTATTGCACCGCATTTGAGAATAGCCTCTGGTACGAGCACTCCAAACTGTTAATGTTTTTTTAACCAAAATATTGCTCATAATCAACATCAGGTCTGTTGACAGTCGTATGATTCATGGAACTATACTTCCTTCAACTGAACAGAACACAGCTGTGGCCAAGATGGACTTTCAGCAAAATCACCTCGAGGCCGGGCTCATTCGTCGTCGCTGTCAGCAAAGGTTTGGTGATATATCTGAAGAGAATTTGACCTGGCGTTATGCCGCATCTATGTCACCAATTGCCAGAAGTTAGCTGATGATTTAGAAAACATTTAACTCTACTCAAGCCAATAATTATATAAAAATCCATGAAAGACTAGTCTTGTTTTGTTCATTGAGGGGAAAAGAGAAGGAAGGCGGAGTATCGGAGGAAAGTCACCGTGCGTTTGTCCCAATTTACAAAGAGTGACAACATTCTTGATCAAACCTCTGGGTAACTGTCACTTGCGTTGAAGGGCCAGTGTTGTATGGTGAGGGTTTACTCGCCAGTAGAAGCTTATTGAGTGGATCAGACCTCGAGGACATCAGGAAACGACGTGTCCTGTAAACAAGCAGGCATGACTCGTGGATCTAGCCTCCGTTCTACTTATCTCCGTCTACTCGTTCTATCATCGGCTTTTCCACCCGTTGCGATTCACACTGGTTCTGGAGGAACAGAAGGTCGTCACATGCACTCAACCGTGCAAAGGGAATCATTTTCAAACTTCGAAGAGACGAACTGTACAGCCTACCAGCAGACACCTAGGGTAGATTACATAGAAAGCCTCATCTGTTTCCATTACACGACTGGAATGAGCTTACTATTTTATCCCTATTTTACAGAGATTTATGAGACACAAAAGAAGAGAGAATCTGTGCAACGTAGCGGCTTCCCAGCCGCTGCTTGAAATAAACCCTGTTTTTCCACCCCGAATTCCCAGGTCATGTAACCCACTATTCACTTAGAATTTTGGGCATTTTACGCTTTTGAAAATCGCCCACATAACTTGAAGCTACTGGTATTGACTATTTCCGATGCCATTGGCTGTGTTGGCATCTCCGTTAGGCTTGATACCCTTGCTGGGGCCTCGTTCTCTATCTCATCTTACTTTATTTTCGGGGCATGCTATCCTCTGCATTTGAATATACCTGTTCTAGAGACCGCTTTAAAACAAAGAAATGACAAATATCACATTTGCTCCCATCTTGAAAGTAGGAAGTGTCCTGAGTGTATAGTACCTTAATTGGTTTGTGCAGGGTGTAAAATACGAATGCACATAAACCTTTGAACGGCCTCAGTTTCTATGAATCGCAACTCTTACTCTTACAGTAAGTGCTTCAACGCGTCTGTGATCTTGTTTTACCACTTCCTCAAGCTCCAATCAACTTTGACTGACCTAAAATAAAAACTTCCGCTAATTCATGCTTTCGTGTTTCATTTCAGAAGATTCGCTAGTCCAAGCGCAGGAGAAAGAAGTCACCGCTATCATGCAGGAGGTGGGGTGAACAAGATCCACGCGCCGGATTTTGATATTTGTACAATAAGAATGCATGCCTGTAAAGCACAACAACCTAGTGTGGCACACCTCGATACGCTTTTGACACGAGCAAAGAAACAATGAACCAGGATGATCTCGTTTGAATCTTCGGTAGATATTGATCGATCACCGGCGGCAATTGCCGAC
>JABCKM010019937.1:0-18867 GCA_018221805.1 Rugosomyces carneus
TCCCTTTTACGGGTCTTTCATCGGTGTAAAACTGACAGTTTGTGTTCTCTACCGAACAATAGAGTCCCATGAGCCTAGTACAGAATTTTTCGCATAGTTGATCATGTCGCACCTGACTAATTCGTACTTGGCCTAGCCACTTGCAGTTTCTCTTAAAGCAAAAATAGGTATCATAAAAAGTTTGTATCCGTAGTCCGTTTTTGTACGTCCACTCAGCACATCCCCCCTCTCAGCACTTCAAACCGCGTAGTGGGTAGTAGTTAAAGAAAGGTAAAGCGCTCGGAACAGAACAAAGTGATATATAGATAGGGGGCAAGGGTAGGGGACGAAAAGATAAGGCAAGAAGGCAAAAAGAAAGGAAAAACCTGAGATATTAATTATACCACTACCACCAAGATCAGCAGATGAACCTGAGTCCCTCCATCCGATTATATTCCCCCCCTCGACAACAGCCTGGGTACTAGATATCTGAGCGCGCAAAACTGCTGGGACGGGGAGGGGGAACGCCGGAACGCACCCGCCTTTCACCGCTCCTTAACTGGCACCACTATTTTCCTGCCGCTCTTTCCAAGTGCGCCGCGGCGGCTTTAGCTTTGAATCTGTCCGACCGTGCCACGTGAACTGATCACTGTCTGTTGTTGCTGCGAGACTCGGACTACCACCACTACCACTACCACTGGTACTGCCCTCCTGACCCGTTGTCGTTCTGGTGGGTTTTCCCGTGTTCACAGACGCCGGGGTTGCCATTAACTGTCTCACGGATCCCCCCGATAGAAACTGGGGAGAAGTACCTTGGGAGCGACCAATCCCCGGCGACAGTTGTTGGGGGTAGGGCGGTGCTGGGCTAATGCCTCCTTGACTCGAGTAGGACGGTGGTACGGTTCTCGACGAGTCTGAGGTTCTGGATGCCGTTGAATGGGATGGCGATAGTACTCCGACTGCCTCTCCGCCCTTGCGGGAAGATTCCCCTTTTGAGTGAGATCTACTACTATGCTTATTATCGGCCGTGGTAGCTTCATTCCTGCCATGGCGCTGCTCTAAGGACGAGTTAAGTATATTTTATTTTGATTGAACACAAAAAGGAGGAGGCTACCTTGAATCTCCTTAAACTTCTGGCTTTCATCATCACTACCATAAGCAGCCGCGGTCGAAAGAACTGGGCTAGTACTTCTTATCATACCCTGAGAAGGAGGGCGTTGCGACCTTGGTGGGCGTGGCCTTGCTGTTTCCACTCCTGGCCCCGGTATTGGAGGCATCCCTGGTACTCGAGGCATCTCTGGCACTGGAGGCATCCCTGGTTTTGGGGGCATATTACTATAATTGGTCGAGATTTGTCCCTTGTCCGGAGCTGCTTGCGGTGCTTGCCCTGGCGGTGGGGGCATATTACTGTAAACAGCTGATTGTTTCCTTTCCAGAGCCGCGGGCATGCCCTTGTAAATAGGAAGCGGAACCCTCGATGGTTTTCTTAGCTCGTCATCCGAATCTGAATCCTGGTCCTGACGTCTTTGTGTGAGCATGTCCTTGTAAATCGGTATCGGAGTCCTCCCTGGGTTTTTTAGCGCCTCATCTGAATCTGAATCCGAATCTGAATACTGACGCCTCCGCGTCGCAGGGTTTTTGCCATCTACAGAAGTAAAAGTAGAGGTAGAAGTAGCAGAAGAAGTGGCGGAATCATGATGTGGGACTCGTAGACGACTAGTACTTGCTTCGGTGCCTGCGTCCGTGTCCGCCGCTCGGGATTTACTGAGTTCTGGTGATGAATTGCTTGCACCGGATGGTGTTGAACCAGCGTCACTACTCTCTGGAGTCTCCTCTCTGTGGTGAACTATATCAGAGCGGTGGGGGACGATTTCTACCTCTTCTAGTTTTTGCTTCCATCTGACGCTTTTCTTTTTCTTGAGCTGTCTGTGTGCCCCCTCGGAGCTTCCTGGGGTATCATTATCACCAGAAGTATTACCAGCAGCAGATTCCCGAGGGATGACGTCTTTTTCTTCCCCATTGGGCGATTCGACAGCGGGTAAGTCAATCACTTTAAAGGCATCTGCCTTGTTGAGAAAGGGAGGGTCAAGATGGAGAGAAGCACTGCGTCTGTGGGTAAGGGAAAGATTGGGGGAAGAGGAGGAGGATGGAATGGTCCCTGGTACGGTAGGGGGAGGACTGGGAATCACGGGGGGGATAAAGGGACGTTCATCTTGGGATTCTTGTTTCCTACCGGTGGGGGCTGCGCGAGTGACAAATGCGAGTAGGAAGATAAGCACGGCGGCTACATCGACGGTCAACGTCAGAGAGCGCATGATTTACTTTTTTCTTTTCAAAAGAATAGGTTGTAGGGTGAAAGTTGCCACAGACCAGCTGGACAAAACGACGTGGGGAATGAAGAACAGGCAACCGCATGCTCCCTTGATTTATATTTTTATATACACAGGCTGTTGTTCCGTGAATGACCAGTATTTTGCGAATTCGAATTCGAATATTAATTGGTCGTTGTCGGAAATCGGAAATCCGGGCTCACACGCTTCTACCATCAAAACAAACGACTTTTCAAAAACTACAGTACTGACCAGGCGCTGGGGTCGATACAAATGTCCTCCTCGTCGACGCCAGCAGCAGCAGCAGCAGCAGCAACGGCAGCGCCACCGCCTGTCGACACCCGTTTGACTTTCCCACCATTCCCAACACCTCCTGCAGGGACGACCATCATACCATTCAGCGCCTTCAAAGAGCGTGGTATTCAGATGTTTCCATCAAGTAATGATACTAGAACAAAAAAAGTGATTGACCAGAAAGACGGTGACGTCGACGTCGACGTCGGCGATGACGATGACGATGTAGGGATCGAACTCGACGGGCTGGGTATACCCACGGTCGAACTTCGTGCAAAACACGACATGGACGAATGCAAGACCGACACGCGAAGAAAGAGACGAAGGTTGAATGCGAAAGCAAAGAAAAAGACCGCTGCGAGGAGGACGGCGGGAGCGGGGGAGGCACCGACGAGAAGGGAGTGGTGGGAGATCTGGGAGGAAAATGAGGATTTGAAGGGTGGTGGACCGTATGATCCGTGAGTTTTTGGAAAGATACTGTCAAAAAGCTGTCTGAAAATCTCTCTTCCAGGCGTGTACCTGCGTTGGATAGACTTTACGAGTCTGCTGTCGATTTCCGCAAATCTCGTACCTGGCCACCCAACCCCACGGGGATAAGCGCGTCTTGGGATCAGGTTTGTATTTTTACATTTAATTTCTCAAGAGCAGACCAAAGTAACAAAAAAAAAACACAAGTTTCGTTTATTCGTAGGATTGCTATCCAACACGCCTGTATGGACGCGTACAGATAAGGCGGCCCAAGAGGGTGGTGGCGGAGACGAAGACGGAGGAGAATCCAGTTCATCAGAAGACGAGGAAACAACAGCATCCGTTTCCAACGCTCCTGCCGCCCCACCCCGACCCAACCCACGCCCACTGCCTCGGACACCATACGCCCTCTACGGCACAGATCCCATCCCCGTTTCATCCGATGACCAAGTGCAGAGTCTGCTAAACACGGAAACAGCCCGCCGAGAAGCTCAAATGCTGACATTCCTCAACTCGCCCTATCCTCTCCTTCAAACGTTTTTATCATCTTACATGCGTAAACAAGGACTGATCTGGGCTGACAAGAATCTGATCAACATTCCTCGCCTTATCGGGTTCTATATACGGTTTTTGATCAGAAACGAGGTGTTCCGAGGAGAAAAGGCCATCGAGAGGGAACTGAAGCGGAGTGTGGGCCTGATCGAGACGGCGGAGAAGGAGTTGATCCTGACTTCCAAGATTGCAAAGCAGATTCCCGACGATGCGAGCAGGGCTTTCAGGATGTGCTGGGGTCCGAAAGCTGAAGGCTACAGACCTCTTCCAGACGAGGGCAATGATGACACCAACGATAAGGACGACATGGCGGTAGAAGAAGACATACCTCTGTTCAAGGATATGGAAGAGATCAAAGTCACTGATGATCTCCTCAACGACACTGCCAAACTCGAGGCACTTCGCGATAATCTCGATCCAAACATCAATACTCTCCCTCCTACTACTACCACTACTGGCGATGACGGTGGTAATACTTGGGGCACCGCTGCTACTGACGGTGACGGCACTTGGGGCGCCACTGATTCATCAATGACAGACTGGGGCGCACCAGCTGCCGCTGACTGGGGCCCGCCTCAGCTCTTTACCCTCTTTCCCTTTCTCGGGCCTACTACGCTGCCAATATCACACACGACGGGTATCGTCGAAAACTCAGTACGAAGAATCAAGTCTGTTCACCCGCCAACCATCGCACCTGCAGCCGCAGCCGCAACCGCAACTACCAACGAAACCTCCGCTGACGGAGATCAGTGGAGCGCGGACGCAGAAAAAATCGAAGCAGATCTCGATACCAGATTCGCGAAGATCGTGCTTGAACCATGGTTGAATTGGGATTCCGCCAAAGACGCGCCTGATGATGGTGTTGGTGATCCCGATGATCCCGATACCAAAGCCGCCACCGCTGCCGCTGCAGAACCAGGAGAAACGCCATACATGGATCATCCGAGAATCTTGCCTGATACTTCACGTGGGGAAGTTAGAGGGGTTGTTCTCGCTCCGGATGGGTCTGCCACACGGGCTACTGCTGCCGCTACTACGTCTGATGTTGGCGGTACTAACGACAATACCAACGCTAACGCCAACGATGGTGGTGAAAAGGACTCTGGGGATAAACAACCACCACCGTTGCCAGATGTCACTGTGCCCGCACACGACCCTTTGAGCGACACCATTACTCTCCTCGTTGAACCTTCCGTCTTGCCTGATATGGTACCTGGTATGGGTCTGGGCGGAACTTGGGTTCAAATCGCTAGAAGTGCTGAGTATGCGCGTCAGATCAATGCTGGTGCTGGTGCTGGAAAGAAGAAAAAGGGAAAGGGGAAAAAGAAGGCTACTGGTGCAATCGGAGATGGAAAGTTTTGGTATGTGGATGAGTTGATGCTGGTTCTTACTAGTTATCATCGTTGAAATAACGGTTTTTGTTTTTGGAGGGGGAGGATCAAAAATCAAATTGTAATATTTAGTAATACTTACTTGCCAATGGGTATACGAACATGCTTTTCGACGCAGAGCCCTGTGGAACGTCTAGCAGAGAGCATTTCAAGAGCGTTGCCAACTTGAAGTCGAAAGTCAGGCTCGGCTGTTCTTTTCTTTTTTTAATCAGTGTATGACACCAGTGGCGAGATTTGAATCCCATCGATAATTCGATTTTCTCCCTTCGCTTCCAGTTGCTACGCGTCTCTCCCAATTCTCCCCTGCTATTTCGTGTCCTGCGCGTATATATAATACACTGCCATTTTCTAGTTTGGGCTTGGCAACAAAACATCTAATCTTCTACACATGATAACCATTACCCGCCACTACCATCAATATGTTTCAAGCTAAACCATCTTCCGCAGTCTTGATGCCCCCTCTCCAACCCGCGCCATTTTTTTCTAGCAAAGGAACTATATACATCTTTCCTTGGACTCGTTTGATAATGCCCTTTAGAAAAAAAGGGGCCTTGTCGTTGATCACGTCTTCTAATAGGACGACCGGCGTAAAAACTACCATGTTACAAGTTATGATGGCTTTGATTAGAATGTATCTGAAAAAGGGTAAGTTTCCATTGATGTGGGCAGTGATCGAAATTCGTTTGAATAATAATGTGGATAGAGTCCACTGGCTGAATTTTTTTACAAATGACCTTGCCTCAGTAAAAACTGTAAGTTTGCGGTACATACTCTCAAGATATGCAATAGCTCTCGCGTATTGAGAGAGAGAGAGAGAGAAGGGGGTGACGGGCGCAGCGGACGGATATCTACGCCCTTGGCCCCCCAAAACGGGCGCCAGCGGGTCAGCAACCGCACCACAAGTGGGGGTCCTGCAATCTAAACATATAAAAAGGTAACCCTCCCAATTTTTATTTTCTTCAGCCGGTCTCATACCTCCAACCCCCTTCCGCTCTACCACGAAACCTTTTTTTTCACCATGCGCTCTTCACTCGCTCTCACAACCACTACCATGATCGCAGTCTTGCTCGCAGGCGTCGCGCAAGCTGCACCCCGTCCTATGCCGGGTCCCACACGCATCTCGTCCCCGCACCCGCAAACCTCTCAGGCTGCTACTGCTACTACCATCGTTGGGGCACTGGTAACACCTGCTATCACTACAGAGGCGACGGCCATGGCGATAACGGGCCCGTCAAAACCACCGCCAGAGCCGACTTCTTCCCCCACTTTTGGATCTGCGGCAGCGCTGCCGGTTTCGACGAACCGACCTAAGACGCCCTCGGGAACGCAGGAGAGTTATGGACCGCCTGCTCCTGCTCCTGCCCCTCTCCCTGTGGCTGGAGGTATATTCAGATTCATGTTTTGAGAGGGTGACCCGGCCCTTCTCGGAGTTGTTGTCTTTCTTCAATCGAGGGTCTTGTAGAATTTGATATTTTTGTTGGTCGTCTTTGTTTCTTCGTTCCTTAGGTCGCTCACTGAGAAATAATTTCAAAAATAGACAAAATCCGGATGGCGTTAGTGTAGTGACTTGGCTATATTGTGATTAGTGTTAGTATTGGGTTTCGAACTTTGGGTGGCTGCGCCCCCGGTATCATCCCCCTCTCTCCTTTTACCCTCTTTCTTGTGCGCATTGTAATATTATCTAAAGTTTGCTTTAATTTGAGTGCACGTCTGATGAGGTTTTTCCTTCTAAGTGGAGTTCTGTTGAAAACGTAGCTTCATGAATAACAACCACAGGATGATGGCGAAATGCAGATATAGTAAGTACAAATAGAGCCGGAACTGGGAGTTGAATGACACGTTCAAATTGGGAGAGGCGTAGTTAGCCAACACCAGAAAAGAATAAGAGTCTGAAGTTGAGCTGCATGCTCAGGGGCCCATTTGCCATATGAGCTCTCCAAGCCAAAAAAGAAAATTCGCTCACCTGGACGTAGGTATCTCTACCTTTGAAGAAAATTGACTACCTTTTCTGCGTTTGCCTCCGACAATGGCTTCAATTTGGCAGTACCAATACGACCAAATTCCGCAGGGAGGCTTGCGGTTCTCGTCTCTAGAGCCTCAACTAATGCTGGATTAGGTTTAGCCCGCCCTTCAGTATCCATTTCTCGAAGAAATCCTTGAATATCGTAAGTCTCCCAAGAGAGCTTTGCTGCTGTGTTCTCTCTAATGATCTTGATGAAGCCAAAATAGGCTTCATCACTCATCGAGCAGACAAAAACCACGTGGATTGGCTGATAGGGCCGTTATACTTTGTAACAAAGAAAGGAATCTCCCTCTCATTCCAAGACGCTCCAGGACGAAGTGTTTCCGCAGAGACCACAGCGGCAGGAGTATTGCCGTAGGCGATCCTGTCAGCTATAAGACCGTAACCAAGGTTGGGTTGACACGAAAATGGCGTAAAAAACATTCCAAGGGCCTGTATGACCTGCGAGGGAGTGAAGAACGGCATTGTAGCAATATTTCTAAAATGTTCGCTCATGGCAATAAAGTGGAATTGGGGGGTAAAAGACATTTCAGATCGATAGAAGTTGGGATGGATGATAGCCTCGAGATGCTTGAAAAGAGACGGCATATGTCGAAGGATATGGGCCCAGTCCTGAGAGGATATGGGGGTGCCCAGGAGAATCAACTTTCGAAGCCGTGTTTTCGTCTTCAGGATCGTCTCGACTACAGAAATATTTACTAGAGGGTTGTAAGACAGGTCCAAGATCTGGACGCCAGGTCTCTCTTCGAGAAGTAGACAGATCTGTCCAGGGGAGACGTGGATGTGAGAAAAATCAAGAATGATACTGCTGACGCTTTCCAACGCCTTTGTTAGAAAAGCAAGGCCTGAATCGGTGATTGGCTGATGATGATGGGAAATTCGAAGCATTGAAACTACAGCCTCTGCCCGTCCGGGATGTTGCAAAAGATACTCGAACCCATCAAGATCACCGGTTTCAATTGCTTGCTTAGCGGCTGGAAGCAGAATGAGATCGGGTAAAGAGGGCACGGGAGGTAGGAACGGGGGCTGAGCGAGGGAAGTATCAAGAGACGACTGGGTAGCTCCGAGTCGGCTAGGGTCATATCTCCCGAGATATGGCCAGATATCAACAACCGCCTGGGGGAAAAGAACTGGAACGTCCTTCAAGAGCTCAATAGCTTTCCTTGCGTCCCGCTCGCCGCAGTAATAGGTGGGTCTGGCCATGTAGGCGCAGATATATTCTTCGGCGGTCATAAATTGGCGCCTTTCCTCTCTAGCGCCTGGGGTCTGGTCGCCAGATACGAATAGGCAGGTGCAGTTAGCAGGGTTCGTAATGTCAATGAACGTGTAGCCACTGTCATTGTCTGAGTGGGAGTTTGTTCAGCCTAAGCTTAGTATGACTAGCGGTAGCGAATACACGTGCCTGTTCTGGGGATGTGTGTATTAGTAGATTTATTGCTGGACTCGAAGGAGTATGAAGTACAATACGGATCGTCACTGGCCAGATCACAATGAAAGGCTAGATACAGCAAGGACGCCAGGTGATGACTAGGCTTCCTCTCTTCCTGTAAATCAATAGTCGATAGTCGATTAAGCTCCTCACGGATGAGTCTGCCGTTTGTATTCTGTTTGGCCAGGGTGACAAACCGGTAAACAGCATTGAGGGGGTCAGGACCTAGGCAGTTTTGGTGGTGGACGGTGGCAATGCATCTGAAGCGAGCTTTTTCACAGTGCGATGATAGGATCCGGGCAATGAGGAAAGCTTGATGCCGATGACCCATTACTGTACTGCGGAGGGTAACTTGTATTATGTAAGTTTAATGGCACAAAAACTCGTTAAGACAACTGGAAAGTCTTTATGCGGGGCTTCCCATTCAACAATCTGGTGTGCTACAAAAAAACGTAATCGATCCTGGCGCAATTAAAGAGTGTGAGTGATTTGTGGTATATTGCGAAGAAGGTATCATGTGCGGGCTGAAAAGGCAAATGAGATAAAGGTTGAACTTGAATAACGCCCCGGAACATGATAGTCTCAAAATGTCTAAAGAGGTGCAGTGAATGTTGAAGGTACGCCAAGAAGTGTGAACTTTGAAGCCGGTATATTCTTGGGCTATAATGTCGCAGTAAGATCAGAAGCACTGCTTCTATTGCCCCCGTTATCTTGATGAGAAATGGAAAATGTCGATGGTGCATTCGAAAAAGGCCGGAACGAGGTAATATTGTATATTGAGTAGTTCGGACAGATGGTGTTTTGCCTAAACGTGTGAGCTGTTAAGAATTTCCTCAAAAACATCAAAGGATACGTGTCCTCCAAGGGTTTCCTGATCGAACGGCGGAACCTCTGCGTTCTCAGTTGCTTCAATTTCTTCATGCTGTTTCCTAGCTGCATAACCATCCCGCAACGCGATCTGCATCCGTTGGAGACAATCATAGAGTGGAACGAAGTGCTCCGTCGGTTGACCGAGTTCAGAAGACAAAAACGACTCCTTGGCTACACGAAGCGGCCGACGATCCTTGGATACGACATTCCACTCCTCAAAGGGGGGACTATCAATTTCCTCTCCCTCGTGATAGCGGAACGTAAGCCAGACGAACACGTAAAAGAGTGATTCAAGGCCGTGACGGTATGTGTACACAATGGGGTTCTCGGCGAAGGTGTCGACATTGAAGAACGGGAGCCCACTTGTGCGTTCACGTTCGCCGATGGTTCCGTTCAGAAACCAGGAGAGGGCCATATCATTAAGCACCCCATAGAATAGACCATTCCTTACGCGGTACATCGAGTTGCTGAGACTGATGTCGGAATACATGATATTGGCCTTTTCGTAGAGCCACCGATAGCCTGCAGAGAATAAGTCATGGCAAGACTGATAAAAGCAAAGCATTGACATTTGAAGATTCCCTTCATTGCATGTAGCACATGAATGGCCGTCGTTAGTAGCGTAATTGGATACAATTCCTCTTGGACAAGAACTCGCATTACTCGCATTTTGAAGCTGTCTCCAATCACCGCAGCAAACCGCACGTCTATCGGTGAGGGAGGGCTCTCTTCCGAATGTATGAGACCTGGAAGGTGATCAAGCACCCAGTCGTATCCTGGGTGTCGCTTTGCAAGAGCAGTAGCCGCTTTGATGATCTCGGCCTCTGGTGTGCTCGATTGCAAAGGCCAGTATACTTTGAGTATCAAGATTTTGTCCTTCGGTTCCACCACCAAAGTCTTTGCTTTCTTCAGCTTCACGCGATAAATTTTCGTTCCACGACCGACGATGCCACGATGAATGTGCACGGTGCTCTGGATTTCAAGGACATCGCCTGTATCTAGCGTCATCGTGTGCCCAGCGAGCGCGTATGTATGGTCAGATTGCTCCCCCTGGTCCTCCGAGTCCCCAGATTGCTCCGCCTCCTCAGCCGACTGCTCATTCTCATCTTCATCTGATGGCGGCGCATCTTCCCATAATCCCTCTGAATGTTCCTCCTCATCTGATCCGTCTACTACTGTAACATTTGGTACCCAGGTACTTGGAGTTGCAGGACCGGACATGGTTAAGGAAAAGATGATTACGTTAACGTCGCTCACAAACAGTATCAAAGTGTATAAATAGCGAGTCTATAGATCCCACGGATAACAGGAAGCAAAAACAGATTGACAATCAAAAAGAAAAAGGTTAAAAAGCCTCTCTTCCGACCTTGGCAGGTTTCACAACTCCAGTTATAGCAAGTACTAAATTTTCCGCAAGCAACCGAAAAAAATAGAGTATAGATGAAGTACACCGAAACCACGAGCTGTGGAATCAAGGAAACCTACCTTCGAGAAGCTCATCATTGTCTAGGCGCTTATCAGCACAATCACGCAAAGCCTGTAGTACTAGACTTTCGATGTTCTCAACAATCTTCCAACAAAACTTTATACCTTCGAGATTGGAATCCACAGCATTGGCCCAATGTTGATCGATGATCTCCGAGACAGGCATTAGACAGTGATTTTGCCTCCCTTTCGCCTGCGGGATCCGTCTCCATCATAAAATGCAATATTCTGGTCCAGGTTTCCAAGAGGCCTTTAACTGGCGGTAGAGATTGGGACATGGATGGCGAGTGGCAGGCGCGTTTAGCAGGTGGCAAAGATCATTCAGACATTCGTTTATTCTCTCATGCACGCGTTCATTTTGTCTTCAAGCTTGCAGCTTGGTTTTATCAACCGGATGATAATGTGTCTACTGACTGTTACCTATTTACAAGGTTGTCTCTATGTCGATGACAGTGCTTGATTTGATACAGGCTGTATTTATAGTATTTATGGGTCCGTGCACAAATTCAGCAGTTAGTGCTCTCTCCGTGTTTCAACCAGCTAGCGCGGACGCATCGTCAATTAATTTAATTTAATTTATTGACGCGACGCGACACGCCCGTAACCACGTGCTCGAGTTGATAGCATAACCCAAATGGGGAATAACGAGGTTGGTTTTAGGCGAATTCAACTTATCCTCTTCATCGTCTCTCACAGCGACGACGACTATACCATCAACGACCTTCACGACCATCTTCACGATACTGAATTTCTATGGGAAACAGCTCCTCAAAATCCAAACAAAAGCCCAAATCATTACAACCAAAACACTTCCGACCAGATTATGACTATCCATCTCACTACTGGCCACAACCAGCACCTAATATACCACCTTATGGCTACCCCTATGGAAACGGTCATGCTCAGAGTCAACAAGGCTATCCATCATCTCACAGACCCGTGATTCCTCCTGGTTATATGCCCAATTACCCTCCCGGACCCCAAATGCCTCAACCACATCCAGCTGCTCATTGGCCTCCTACTCAGCCCTCAAAAGAACCAATGGCGCGAAGGGAAGAGAGGGTACCAAGGGAGAGAAAGAAGAAGCGTAAAAAGACGCGTAGACGGACGCCTACTGCCACATTGACGTTTTCGGCTGCGAACAACGCTCGTACGTATCCCAATCGGTTCCTATCACGTTGCCCAACTTGATTATACATTAGCCCAGCCATCTGCGACGGCGCCTGTGACGCAGGCCTTTGAACCCTATCCACAACCTGCACCTTCTAATGCAGGCACCGCACCAGTTGTTGGTGTCACTCCAGTACCGACACCGACGCCGACGCCGACCTTCGATCCAGTTATACCCTCCACGGCTAGAGCCGTAACACCATCTCCTGCTCCCTCAAATCGAGGGCATAAACGTCGGCCGACTTCTATACAGATTCCTCCACCGTCAGGCGGAGGGGGAATGGGAGCGCAACATGCCGTTGCGCATGTCACAACGCAACCTCCCGCTGCATCCTCAAATCCTCGACCCCATTCTCCATCAAAACGCTCCCCTAACCCACTCCCTGAGCCCCCAAGGGACATATTTGCAAGTACACCTTACAAGCACCTCCTGGCGCCCAAAACTCTTCCCCCTACCACTGGATTCATACCCACCACTACTACGCTAGGTCAAACTGTCATCGTTCAGGAGCAGAAAGACTTCAACAGATCTCAGACTACAGAAAAAGAAAAGAAACATGGTGGAGGGTTGTTTAGCGCGTTGAGTTGGGGAAGATCAAAGTCAACGTCAAAGCCTAGGGAGAGAACGGTGGAGAAAGAGGTGAGGTATGTATTTGTGCCGCAGGCGGTACCACCCCCACTAGCGCAGCAGCAGCAGCAGCAGCCAGAACCCAGTCCTACTCGGAGCGCTACCCACTCGCGGCGTGCTAGTGCCACAAGGGAATACCACGATGCGGGTCCCGGTACTGCCTCTGCTTCCGGTCACGGTCATCAACACGATGCTGACTCTCATTCTCACCCTCGTTCTGCTACTCCATCCCAACCCCCAATCTACTTTAACCAATCCACTCCCTACTATGTTTTCCTCAACCACTCCCCCCATCCTGTCTGCTACGAACGCGTCGACTACCCCACCGCCACGCATTTATTGGAAGCGCTTAAATTCTTGCCTGAGCGTCCAGATGTGGCGGAGACGATTAGGAGATGTGAGGATACGGGGGAGGTGTATCAGATCGGGGCTGAGTTTGCTGGAGAGGCACAGGGTGCGCTAGGGGGACAGGGGTATTTGGATATGGTGCGTGTCTTAATTCTGGTTTTACTTTTGAAGAGGTGCGAACTGATGACGAATCCCCTCTCAAAACGTTGACACAACGTACATAGATGGAAACAGTTGTATACTTGAAGTTTAACCAACACGCGGATCTAGGGGATCTGCTCCTTAGTACGGGTAGTGCGCCGTTGGCGTATGATGATCCGTCGGATTCGTACTGGGGGATTGGGGTAGGAATGAACGGAGAGCCAGGCAAGAATGAGTTGGGCAAGTTGATGGAGAGGATCAGAGAGAGAGTCAGGAGGGATAGGGTCAGGTGAGCTTACTGTAGTAAACATTATCATTGGGTTGCAGCTACGTTCTCGTTCCAATTATTGCTATGCCTTTTTTTTTTTTTGCTTGTTTGTTCATTATCTACTGGGTCAATTATTGTTGTAGATAAGATAAGACCGGGACGCGTGCGTGAGAAAATAATTAAATCTAACGTGAATGTCATCCTCATCCCCACCTGCTAAACGCGTTCGACGGCACTCGCCATCCATGTCACAACCTCTACCACCAGTTAAGGACCTGTTGGATACAAGAGCACTGCATGGTATGATGGAACTTGGCCCCCCGGGCGTATGGGGGGCTCAAGTATTATCCACAGCCTGTTTCTATATCTCTCGAAGTCCCGATTGGGCTGGTGCTCTAGATTCGAGCCTCAGAAACACAGGTTTCTGCGAGAAGATAGTTGGAAACATCGAAAGTCCAGTACTCCAGGCTTTGCATAGTTGTGCAGATAAGCGCCCAAACAATGGTAACGAGTGGCAACTACTTTTCGAAGGTAGATTTTCTGCTTACGCTCGATATCCTTGATTTCAACGAGAGGAACAGTACTTCTTGAGATGCATCCCTCGAAACAAGCCCAGATAGAACGTGACCAGGCGCGAAATCTAGAGATGGAAGACGCTCAAAGTACGCGATTGCTTACCTCTTTTTCATTATCTTACCCTTGGCAACAGAAAAAGGTACATCAAGTTATTTATGTATGATGCAGACACCATAATTATGGTACTTTCCAGCTACATCCAAAGCTTGGGAAACAAAGTTCATCGGGTCACATCACCAAAGGCTCTTCAACAAGCTGCAAGAGATAATACGAATCGGCCCTGATAAATCTCAGGCTCTGGATACAAACAACGAACCAATATGGTGGTATAGGAACATACTACCAATTGTTCAGAGCTCTGGCATGGGAAAATCAAGGACCGTCGACGAATTAGCAAAGCTCGTTTTCACAATTCCGATCTGTTTGCGTAAAGAAAACGATAGCGGTATGCCGTTAAAATCATGCGTTTTATTCATCATTTGAGTATTTTCTCAGGCTTTCCTGCTGGCGACTACCAACTTCTCTCCTTATTCACCCAAAATCACACAATAACAAGCGATATTGACGCAAAGTCTGCTTGTATCTCAATCTTTTCAGCGATATTTTCAGCGATTGCTCAAGAGCTGAAGCGTTCCCCTTTTCAGTCTCCGTTAGAGTGGCATGAACGCCTGAAATCCCCCCACCCATCCGACCCATCAGCAGCAAAATCTGTCCGGACTGTGATTTATGATGTCGCACATGCACTCGTGAGGAACGCATCACTAACGGTACTCATTCCTAGTCATTACTATAATGTGTATCTAACTTTGAACTCAGGGCAAAGAGTTGGATGCGGCCACCATTGAGATGAAGAATTCACTGGAGTCACTTGTCAGTTTTCTACCGCGACCAAACGGAACCGGGGAAAGATCGCTGCGGCTTGTGTTATATGTGGATGAATGTCAATCGTTGACATCGATCAAGATGCAGAAAGATACCACGGCGAGAAAACGAACGATGCTGGACTTTCTCCTATACGCCATCGACCAATGCCGGGATTATGACCTTGCCGGTGTAACGCTCTCAACAAACTCGACTATGAGTGATGTGTCTTTTCCTAAAGATGTCTTACCATCTCATCGGGAAATCGGTTCCCAACGCAATGTCCGACACCCGCCCTTTGTCCAGTTTGGTTTCGATGAGTGGAGGGAAAAAACTATTATCACAGAGTCTGAACTCACCCTATTTGAAGTTTGTAAGGTTGAGTTTTTATCTCGTTTCGGGAGGCTACTGTGAGTGGATTCTTTGTCCACTTGTGAAAGAAATTCACTTTAAGCTTGTGCCATTTTAGGTGGTGGACTAGGATTACGGACCCGGAAACAAATGAGATCGATGACGAACAAATCAAGACGTTAATCCCGTTTGCGGCGGCAAAGCTCACGAGAAGTGAAGGAGAACTTACCGAGCGCGCGCAACTTGCTGTTTTGAGCGTGCGTCTCTGTCTAGATTTAGAGCCGATGCGAATCTCGTCGCGACATTGGGAGGAGGAGCTAGTCTCCAGTCATATGCGGATCGTGTACAACGTACCAGAGCACAAAGAGTATATGAGATCTGGCTACTCATCTGAGCCTATTCTTGCCGAGGCCGCTGCGCAGATCTGGAGCAACGACACACGTCTTGGATTCCAATTGTTCAAACCCCTATCTGCGTTGACCCACCTGATGGAAACTGGCATGCTTTCAAAAGGTGAACGAGGTGAACTAGTTGCCCGGTTTCTGCTTCTTCGTGCGAGCGACATAGCACTGGAAAAGCGAAGGACCATACAGAATATTGAAGGGCATCTCCTTGACGACCAGGCGCGCTACAGTCGTCCAGTTCCACTTTGGGACTTCTTTGAGGCCCTTTTCAACCCTGATCAGCTGGCTCGGATAACAAATGCCAGGGCTAGAAATCGTACGGGCGGCAAAGGACTAAAGGCTGCGTGTAAAAATAAATACGTCCGGTTCTCACATTTCGCGCGCGCTGGGGATTCGTCGGTAACATCAACAGCTGCAGCGTGGAAAGCACTTGCTCGCGCGAATGCTTGGCAGTGCTACGAACGTCAGGAATGTATCGACATTGTGGTGCCAGTGTTCTGCAAGGAAAAAGACAACTTTCTTCTAGGTCGAAAAGCGATCACGTTCATCCTGATCCAGGTCAAGAACACGAAGCGCTCCAAAACTGTTCATTTCTCTGCTGAATCACTCGGACTATTTGACGATGTAACTATTGGCCGGAGACAAGTCTCCTACTTTGTCATCGTATTTAACTTTGGTGTTTCAACAACCACCAAGGAATCGGGACTGAGTAGACCGGCAAACCCTGCCATGGGCTCCCCTGCCAAATTGAAGATGCGTGGGCAACCGGACAGAAAACGAGCGGAGGCAGAAGCTGATCCTAAGCGCAGCGGTCATCCATGCTATTGGTTTGAGGTCACTGGCTGTTCTGCAATGGCATTCAACTCGGAAATTGTATCTGCCGGAACTAAACAGCTACGTTCCATTCTTGCCACCCACTCCCTTGAAGACGAAGCACTGGATCTTGAAACTCGCGACGTGATCCAACGGCTAAAGCCAAATTTTGTTAGTGGTCAAGCATCGTTTGGTTGGGCAATGGATGACTTGCATGATCGACGAACACCAGGCACGACGGACATAACAGAAGAAGCTTACGATGGCATACTCATGGTGGAGGATGATGAAGACGGTGATGATACTGGTGGTGGTGATGACGACGACGATAGTGACAATGATGACAATGACAATGATATTTTCTAGTTGGAGATCTATTGGATGCAATGTTACTTAGTACAAAATGTTTTCTTTAACAATTGAGCAGGGTACTTGCCCTTCATATCTCAAACAATTTCTCCAGGGTAACCAATGATAAACCGGACTCGGCTCCACAGGCCAAAGTATCAATGACCGTTGACTCGGACAAACCACAGCACATTGTTACTATGAGCGCGCCGAGCGTTCGGATCTGGGTCCTGCTTACAGGACCTTCAATTCCTCAGAAAGGTCGCGGCCCCAAATTTATCGAAGGGGGAGCAAGTATGAAGATGGGCCGAGTCAACCAGTGCGTTTGGCAATTCACTCGTGATATTGGATTCGGTCAATTTGCCTTTCTCCGATGATATTACAAGGTGTCTCGAGACTAAATTTGGGTATACGGCACACCATGATCAGAGACTTGAACTAATTGACGGTAAACAATGCTAGTGTTAGTTAACGGTCGAGTTAGAGAAGTCACTTGGGAACATTGTCTCAAGAAATTGCCACGAAATATTGACTAGTGCTGAGATATTAAACTGAAATATGAGATGCCAACTGTACATTCAAACTAACTAAAATCTGGTTCATGACGACAAGTGTTGTTGGGGCTCCTAAAATGCCGCCTCAGCGCGTCAAAACGGGAGAATACCGTCTGGCAGCCCCGAGACCTCCACTCTCCATTCAAATTATACGAGTCACTTGGTGGCTTTGCGAGTCCGTCGGCAGGTACACATACTAGTACGCCCTTGCACATATATTCTTCCTTCGCACGATGGGTTTCTATATGTCTTTTGAGATCTTGATGTCGTTTGGCTTTCTGGGTCTTGCAGATGGGACAAATCAACTTGTATTTCCAGGCATTACGTAGATAGTATTCGATGCTCTGGTCTTTCGGCACCTGCTTGTTGCGAGGCGCCACTCGCCGCCCTGGTTCTTGACGTCTTTGTCGCGTCTTTGGAGCTGCTTCACGCGCCGGAGCAGGAGTTTGTTCGGGCTCAGATAGTCTGGCGCGCTTACGAAGGCGTGGAGCGGATGACGAGCCTGATCGTTTTTTTGTCGCGTGGGTGGGGAGGTAGCTACTGTCAGCATCAGATTCGTCGTCCTCGGAATGTGGTGATTCTATAACGGAAGGAGAGCGCGGTCGTTTGTTTCTGGAGTGGCGTCTGTCATTGGGTTTAGGGCGAGAGCCTTGGTGCTCTGTCCATCGTGGTAGTGATGGAGAACGGAATCGTTCGAGGGAAATGCAGGTGGTGGGTTGCCCATTCTGGACGACGGGAGATTGTGATATTTGACTGTCCCTCAAGAAAACAGTGGCTGAGGCACGTGGAGCGGATGGCGAGGCCGAACGTTCTTTTGTTGCGTGGGTGAGGAGGTAGCTGCTGTTAGCATTGGATCGGTCGTCCTCGGAATGTAGTGACTCTCTAACGGAAGGAGAACATGTTCGCCTTTTTTTGGAGTGGCGTCTGTCGCCGGGATCAGCGCGAGAGCCCTGGTGCTCTGTCCATTGTGGTAGCGATGGAGAACGTGATCGTTTGTACAGTGCAGGTCGCTCATCCTGAGAGACGGGAGATTGTGAGAGTTGACCCTCCCTCAGAAAAACGGTGGCAGGCTCCAGGTGTGAATCGTAGCTTTCAGAAGGGTGGTTGACATCAGGCATCCTGCCTGAACAACCTGTGGCGTACGAAGTGGGTTCGTCTAGGAAGCTTATAATGAGGGTTTATTAGTGAAATATTATGCATAGTAGTTGCTAACGTACGCATACCCGGAAATTAGCGGCAGCTCAAAAGGTAGAGGAGAAATATCTTGGGACAGGTCAGACCAATCGATGCTGCCATCGAAGCTGGTGGGAGAATATAAGCCAGGGTAACCACTTTCTTCGATGTTGTAGGAAGAAGTAGAAGGTGTAGACGCGCTATAGGAAGACGTGGACGAGGAAGATGGGGTATCCGTGAAAACGGCGGGCCTCAGGGGGAAAGAGAGCAAATCATCGGCATCAAAATCATCGCCGCAAGAGAGCTCAGAGGAATAGTAGTCAAAGTATTCAATAAAGGCTGGGGATTCCATGGGAGGCAGCAAAATTTGGGGGCAGGACAGATGGGGGGAAAGTTGAAGTGTTGGTTGGG
>JABCKM010019939.1:5357-18697 GCA_018221805.1 Rugosomyces carneus
CATCTTCAGATTCTCTACAGTCAATTTTCCATACTGGCCACCTGCAATTATCGGATTGAGTATTCTAGTTTGTTGAAAGGGAACCGGAATAATACTACATCATGAGTTTTGTTTTGATCGGTAGAGTGTGCAGGCTTGAAGTAAATTACATGCAGCCCAGGAACTGATGGTAGAAAGACTAACGGCATCAGATGTATTCTCAAGACTTTGCCATACAGACCAGGCACTAATTTCATTTTGTTTGACTCACCAGCTGCACCGGTTGGCGTTGTTGTTGATCGAGGAGGGCATGGAATAGTGTTCATTGGAATTTTTTATTGGAGCGACACTCAGTGCTAAATTTTTTGTTTTTGAGATCACAGGCCCCTGAGAGCTCGGCAACTACTCACAGGGACCAGCGCAAAATCCGAGCACCTTGCTTGCCAAATCACAGGGGGGATTCATTCTTTCAATTGGCAGTCCAAGAGTATCGTGATTGGCACGTTACCGATAAGCCGGCGTGGAGAGACCACGGAGTACTCGCCGCGGCAGAGGAATGATGTTGGCTGGCCAGGACCGATGCTGGAGTTGAAGGGACCATGGCCTATCACTACTGCTGCGCTTGCAAAGCACTGATAGTGGGCTAGGAAGAAGGAAAAGCAGACGAGTAGAGGAGGAGAAGGATCTGGGGAAAGGAGTGATGACTTCTAACTGGTCGCATAATCAAAAAGCCGAGACACGCGTCAGCTATCAGCATATGGTGCTCACGTATTTACGTGAAGCTGCAGTGTTTCGTGTTGCGTTCTATCTAGCAGAGCTTTTAGCTGTTCTTGACGCCAACCAGGTGTGGACGCTATAACTGATCGAATATAAGAGCTGTAAAGACATGGTCTTGGACGAAGTTGTGTACGACGAACGCTAACATGCCTGTATGTGGGTTCGCGCCACCATGCACCATGCTTGAATAGTTCTGGTAGACATTACTGCGTTATGAAGGCAGCGCTAGTGAGATGACTAATGACAAGTATGATGATGAGACATTACTTACGTTTATACTACAAGTCTGGAGGTTCTTGCTGATATGACTCAATCTAAGCAATCCTGGAATCACCAACGTAGTAAGTATTGTCGAGAGGCAACGAATTTCTCTCTGACTCGAGGTACTCGAGTATTACTATTAATAGTGGCGATCGTAGTTAAAGGCATCGGAGCCAGCAGTTTGCCTACTAGTATTAGACTTGTTATACTTTGCTAGACCAAGATTGGGATAGTCTTAGCCCCTCCCGTGGCTCTCGAACCGGAAACTTCAAGCGCCAGCGTTCATATACCCCTATATGTGCACATTCGTGTTACTCGGCAAACACAAAGGTCCCGCGACACGTTTCTTTTCTCGATCTTTTGATGCTCCACTCGTCGCGAAGTTTTCTGTTGCCGTCCCCGGAGGCTTTTTACAAAATTACAAAGAACAAAGGTACGGTCCCTTTTCTCCGAGATCTTAAGATTGGCGCGAATTTTCCCCTATTTTGAAGAGAAAACCGAAGAAGAGTACATATGATATGTTGTTACCGCAACATATGATGGGAGCTTGCTTTATGTCACGAGCTCCCTTTCCTTCCTTCTCCGGCATCGGGATCTTCCCTTCTCTCCATTTCGGAAGAACGAGTCGTGTGAAATTGCTGCAGGTTGCCCCACTTCGAATGCAGCTCAGTGAGCTTCGAGGCTTGTGCGAGGTATGGACATACCAATCCTTATATTTTTTCATATTTCCGATTCGGACATGGTTCTCGCGGAGAGAAAAGGTGCGATCGAGTATTTGTATTTATTTTCTCTGGTTTTTTTGTAAGTCAGGTCCTACAAAGGTTTGTCATAATAAAAAGTCAGACGTAAAAAAGTCTGCAAGGGCCGTAAGCTATCGGGGAGGAATGGGTGAGATAAATGAATATATCGGAATAAGGTCGTTCGTAGGAAAACAATTGTAACCTTCAGACAGAATAAGATAATAATGGGGAAGGGTAGAAGGGGAGGATTGATCGTCGTTTATGATTATCTCTTCTCCCCTTTCCTCGTCATTGGTTCGCTTTCTTTTCTTTTCTTTTCTCCAGATTGTCGTTTATCATCGATATTCTTATATGCACATAGCCCTTGGGCAACCTATTCAATGACGCTTTTGATACAGAAAACCGGTAAGTTCGGAGGAGGGAGAAGGGAGGGGATAATCATGATAGACGCCTCGAAGAAGCTCCTTAATGCGGGTAGTGCTGCTGATTCCCATCTGTATTAGGACGTTGCACCTGCATCACTACGTTATCAATCGTCGCAGCAGGGGCGGGGACATGAAGATGATTCGAATCTGCACTCGTATTCGAGTTCGAATGTGAATGCTGACTTTTCTCATTACGAGTCGGGCGAGGAGCCGCGCCTGCGGGGGGAGCAGCACCCGTATTGTCCATGACAGTTTCGTAGGCGGGAGGATTGAACCGTCTCGCAGCCCCCGAATCTGATCCGCCGGAATCTGCACGGTGATGTTGTGGTTGCTGTTGCTGTTGCTGACCGCCAGACACATTTCGGCTATGGGATGGCGGATTCGATTGGACTATCGCTCCATCTGCACGTTTACGATCGGTCAAGTTCGTGTACGAAGTTTGACGTGAGATTGTTTCGGCTGGGGGTGTCAACATGAATGGTGTAATTTGTCCTTCCCTACTCAAAGCGTTGAAAGATTGCTGTTGCTGCTGCTGGAGCCCGTTATTATTATTGGCGGGGATATTATAGTGCGCTGGTACCGAAGGAGTGGGGGACAACGTCCGCGTCCCCACAGGCGGAGAGTGTGGGGCGTATCCAGATACCGACATCGAATTATGATTCATCGACTCGAAGTAAGAAAGCGAGTTAACGCTGCTCGTGTGGGTGTGCATGCTCCTTGGGCTCAACGGAGGCGGAGAGGAAGGCGTCGTAACTCCATAGCTGGCACTTCCACTGAGACCACCACGACTGCTACCCATCTTCTGGTACCCGAACCCAAGTCCGATCCCTGTCCCCGACCCATTTGATTTTTGAGACATATCTGAAATATTCCTGTTATGGCCCATCATCCCGCCTGCTGCCCCGCCGTTGACCATCGATGCTCTTCGGCGCTGTTTCTTGCGATACATAAAGCAGCCGATCAACCCACCTAGGAGGATGACGGCTAGCCCGCCGATGACACCGCCGACGATGGCCCCAACGGGACTTGATGATTTGTGGCCTGCTGAAATTGACTGAGTGACATCCTGATCACCTGTTACCGGGAGTAGATTTATATGATGATAGTTGAGACAAAGCAGACTTGGTTGAGAACATACCACCATCATGAATTTCTTTCGCTTGCTGTAGGTTAAACCTCCCATCTCTCCATAGATCGGCTGTAAGATGATGTCATTTGAGGAGGCTGTAAGATGTTAACGCAATACAGAAGTGCTTACGATTGTGGGCAGCGTAAGCAGGGATGAATGTGTCGTCGGGTAGTCTTATCGTATCAGGGAAATACCTATTATGAGAGGATGAGCTGTTCATTTCTTCACTGACAACCTTAAACCTTACGTTGACGTCGATTCACTTCCACAATCGAGTTTCCATTTTGGCCACCTGTAATATCGTCATTGGTCAAAGAAAATGGGTCTTCGATTCTTCGAATGGGCATACGTCTGGATAGAGTTTTCTTTTGACTGGCAGAGAGTGCAGGCTTGAAGCAGGTTATACGCAGCCCAAGAACTTAAGGTAGGAACAATAGCGGTATTAGAACTTTTCTAAAGAGACCTCGCTATATGACGAGGCGCTAATTTCATTTTTTGGCTCACCAGCTGCAAGGGCTAACAGTGTTGTTGACTTGGGACGGCGGGGTATAATGTTCATCGGGTAATAGTGGATCGACTCTCCACGCTTGAATTTTTTGTTTTTAGATCGAAAATCTTTGAGAGTTGCAACTACTCACTGGGGCCGTTGCAAGGTCCGAGCACCCTACTTGCCACTTCGCAGGGAGACTGATTCTTCGAGTTGTCTGTCCATGAGTATTGCGATTGGCACGTTACCGATGACCCAAAGGCGCGGGCGTCAAGCGACCACGGATTAGCCGCGGAGGCAGAGGAGACAATGATGGTCATGATAACGAGGACCGATGCTGGAGTCGAAGAGATCATGGCTCTTAAAGACCTATCTCTACTGCAGCGCTGGCACGACAGCGGGCCTGGAAGAAAGAATGACAGATGAGCAGAGGAGAAGGATCTGGGGGAAAGGAGAGATGGCTTCTAACTGGTCACATAATTATAAGCCAATGTTTGAAGATTAAGCATATGGGGTAAAGGTCGCCTGGTCTCCCGGCTAACCCGGAATACACGTCGATCTAAGATCTGAACGCATGGTTCGTAAATTGAACTACTCTCAACATAAGGGCTATGTTACCCACGTTCTTATGCGATGCAGTTTCGCGTCGGGTTCTATTCAGCAATGTTTTTGGCTGTACTTTAAACCAGGCCTTTGCACACTCTACCACACTGATGGACTTTGTGATGCCGTAAGATCTTTCCTTGTGAGGTACCATGCGCAGTCTTAGACAGCAAAAGGGGGAAGAGCGGCTCATCGTTTCCGTATTCTAAGAATTCCCAATGTCAGTAGAGAATGGCGTTTGGTATTGATCCAAGTCCAAAAAAAAAAAGGAGGTTTCAAGCGGGATTGCAAAATATCGCGACTTGCTTGACTTTTGCTTGATTTTGTGGAAGGTAGGCTGCCATCGGCATGAAAGCGAGAAGCACGCGGATCCCATGCTACCAAGCCATTGCAGTGCCGTTGCAGAGCAGATGTCGCTATATGAATTCATTTCCCAACTCGGCTATAGAAGCGATACCGTGACTTGAGTCTTGGAAGACACGTCAGAAAACTTCCAAAGAAGCACCCAAGAGTCGCGGATAACCGGATTCGGGCGCTAGTTTTTGGAGATCTTTCTCATGTTAGAAGGTATAATATACATTCATTAGGGACTCAGCGTAATGACGAAAAGACACTCCTTCTATGATACTCGTAGCACAACGTCGGACGACGTTCAAAACCCCAACAAGAATAAAAATAATCGTTCGACGTGCGCAACCCCCCCTCACACTACACCGGCGTCCTTCATAACGGCGAACAAGGTTTCGGTTACTGTAGGCGGGACAGCATTCGGCCGCCCGCGTTTTTGAGCTGGAGCCGCGGGGTCGGGATCAACATCTATAGTGTGCGCATCATCCACTCCTTCGTCGCTTTGGTGCTTCCGTTTAGTAGCAAGAAAATGAAGGTACGCGAGGCTATATTTGGGTTTCGTTGGCCGGGCGATATCGACTGGGGGTGCTGGGAACCATAATACTTCATTGGTTTCTGGATCACGGTCAAAGTGTTTGGCTGAAGGGAAAAGACATCACCAGCGATCAATATTTGTAAACTAGTGAGTGATGGACCTCAATTACTTACCGGTTTCGGGAGGAAGTTTTTCCGTAAATGCGCCTTGCCCTAGCGCTTGCATCCCTCCAGCGGCACCAACGACCGATCTATCGGAACTACTCGGCTTTTGAGTGGCTTGCGCCTGGTTTGGTGGCTGGTAATGAGGAGAGGATACTGCCCCTGCCGCGTTCGTGGCGGGTTGAGCGCTTGACCTATTAGTAGAAGCAGCATGGCCTTTCGCTGTATTTGTTGTGGAATTGCCGCTGCCAGACGGGCCTGGATCGCCTCCTTGATTTCTCCTTGATCTCAAGTTTCGCCCATTCGCAGGACTGGTGTTTTCCCCCTGGTTGTCATTCTCCTGATGAGTCTCGGCAACAGATTCGCCACCAGCAGAGGTCACGAGTCCTCCCGGACCTTTAATGATGGCACCTCCTGATTGCACCAAAAAGGGACTCGGCATTCGATTCGGCATTACAGTTCGCTCGAAAGGATATATTGGCATGAACTCAGCGCTCTTCCGAACTTCCTCGGGAACGCACGAGTTCCAGTTCTTAATTTTGACGAAAAGGCGGTCACGGTCGTTGTATCGTGAGTCACAGACGTAGAGCGGGAAACCGAGATACCAGAAAGGAGGTCGTGGTCGGCCACGAACATGGCGTGCTGTAAACTGACATGCTATCTTCTCAATAATATCTTCCAAGGGGTGATCGGCGAAATGGCCTGCTCGTGGGGAATAAATGTCGCGTTCAGTGAATAGTTGGAAATCATCAGTGTATTACATCTCACTTGTCTTGAACACTTCTCCTTCCCAAAACATCCTATTTGATGGATGAAAGGTCTGATCATGTGAACTGAGTCATTGAACCCCAGTATGGACACCCCCTAGAAATAGGTGGGACTAGAACCTCACTGACCTGTTCTGGTCGATAATACCACGATACTGTCAACCCAGGCTGTCCCCTTTTGGTACTAGGTGCGGACCTGATTGATCATCTGAGGAAGCAACGATAGGGAGAATTATGCCCACCTTTCATCAGAAGTCCAACATCGAAACACATGGGCGACAATCGGACGACTTGGATCGTCTGGATTACTTAGATGAACCCAATCGGCAAGTTTGATGGTCCAACCCTTGTAGTGCACTTCGTCAACGACAGTCCTGTCTTTAGTTGATACACGGTGGCTTGTCACGCCCGCCACGCCTGGTCCCTCCGCGGCATAGACAGGTTTCACACTTCCGGGGCCAGCACGCAAGGCAGCGAAGTTGGTATTAGAGGTGTAAGGTGGTCCGTTGGGTGGGTTGGGTGAAACGAGAGCTTGGTACAAACGCTATGTAGGTTCGAACATGAGGAGTACCTCGTCAGTTCCGATGACAGACGTGATGTAACATAAAGACAGACTTGAAGTAAGAGAACATGTCCATACGGTTCGCTACCTGGCTTATGCCATCTTCGAGCACGCTCAAAAAGACTTGTCATCTCCATATCAAATTCCTTAGAACCGTTGTAGTTCTTCGCACGAGCACGGCTCTAAACAAGGCCCAGTCTATGACAGGACCACTTTAAGTCTATGTACCACGTACCTCAATTGATTTCAAGGAAAGAGGCGTCTAAAAAAAAGTGAGGATTCTTTTTTAAACGTAACATTCCGCACGAACAGTAGATGATAGGTAAGGTGTTGTTGGCTCCTCTGGTACGACATCGAGGGATGCAGCAAGATGATTTCCACTACAGCTGTCTTAGATAGGACACATAGAGACGATGTACATCACTCACACCGTGTCTTTGTGACTCTTGATGACGTGGACGACTTCAATTATGCGGTCCTGTGTTGCCGTGAAAAAGACGCGTCATTATACGCGAGAGTACCAAACTTACGTGGCTAATATCTTCTACCCAACCCTTTTCACCGTACCCAGGCCACCTAGGAAGCCCCTTCTCAAGTTGGTGAATGATCTTTTCGCTCTCCTGGTCACGTTCCATAGAGATTGAGGAAGCATCTAGGCCGTCATCAGAGCCGACGTCAACGTCCATTTCAGGAGATGTTCCAGGTAGTTTGGAGCGCTCTGGGACTAAATTTGTGTGCGGGTGGTTACTGGCGTCCTCCGAGTGCCTACGTGACGCGATATACACTGGGTGAAGGTGGAGTTCGTGGAGTGTGTTTTTGCCAGGTGTCTTTGAAGCCAACGGTTGTTCAGTAGTATTTTCCTCAACTTTGTGGACTTTTTGAGCAGAGGAAGGAGGTGGAGAGGTCCTGGGTGGTGGCAGTACAGATCTCGCTTTCCACTCTGTCTCTAATGCGTCCTGTTCGAATGACTAAACCGCTTAATGTGACAGATCAAAAATTAGAACCAACCTTAAGCGTATTCGCATCAAGAGATATCTGACTCGAAGGTTCGTTGTAAAATAAGGCATTCCAAAAAACAAGAGACAGGTCCGCGTATATATCCGATGCCTGCTTATATCTGCCTTTCTCGATGCCACTTTTTATATTGTTAAGACACCGCGGTTCTGGAATGACCTAGTATGAATAATGAATTGATGGCAGGCCCAAAAACGTCAAATCAGTTACCTCGTAATACTGCGGCCAATCAGCCCTATCCACCAACTCGAGGAACATTCCTGCAAGCTGACGTTTTGGTTTCGGCGCGGTCATTGAAAGGAGCACGTTTATCACTTCTAACGCGGCCGCCGTCTGCGAGGGTGTGATGGGCATAGCGACAACCTGAGCGCTTGAGCCTCCTTGACGTTTGTGCTCCCAAACCGTATTGATTTGAATCAGAAGGTTGAACCAAACAGATCCACGTGCTTTCGTTGAAACGCCATAAATTACCTAAGTCATATTTTTTGGTGGGCGACCACTAACTCCTGCTGAGCGCTGAGTATTCTAATACAACCAGCCCAGCTGAACCGAAGCTACCACACATCTGAGGTCCCCCAGACGTACTGTTACTACTACCCTCGATTAATCTTTGGCTCGTGCGGTGTTCCACGCCTATGGACCGGCGAGGCGTAGTACTCCAACACTATATCCGCTCTCTATGCTATCCTCAGCAAGTACCTATCACACAGCGGAGACAAGCTAATATTCCAATATATTACAGATTGTGACTAGCTCGTGCGTACGGAATTCGCCACGACCACCACTGTCTCAACTTTATTATGCGGGGGAATATCGGTTTGTTCTACATTTTCAAGCTTAAAAAAATCAACTCTACAGGTACGGAGCGAGATAATTACATATGAAAGCCAAGTACCACATGAGTCTTATATCGAAGGCGATTTGGTTGAGCCATACGTACAGTCTCGTAGATGCCTTGCGCATACTATAATCGCTGATTTTACGTTATGCTCTGGTGGGTAATTTCTACACAACATCATCCATTATACCTCCGAACTGTTTCTCCGCCACAGCTTATCATCGTGACCAACGTTGATAGCTGCAGGTGGGAATTTCCGAGGATTCCGAACACGGCTTCCCCGCCGAATTCTATTCCTCTCCGCACTTTGAGCACCCGAGATATACTGCGCGTGCATGAGCCAATCTCCCTTTTTTATAAACAACCTCTACAATCTTGTGATGAAGAAAACCATTGAAGCGCCACGAACGGCCAACGTTGTGGCGTGGATGACAATTGACGAAGAACCCCGATTGCTGTTTTTTACTTGCGTAGTGGTGTCAATGAATGTTACTTGGTAGATTAATGTTGACCAAATCTCTACACCAGTACGTTTACCACTGTAATTTGCGGCCAAGACATAATCTTGCTGATTCAATCTCAGAACCGTCAGTAACTCGCTTCGGTTTCTAACGTCGAACTATTCTCTGTATATCAAAGTGCTGCCGATAATGTGAACAAAACAATTCCTGCGTTTTGTAACGGAAGACACGGAGTGCTACAGGTACAATGTTGAATGACAGTGTTGAATCAAAACGCTTAGCGACGACCCCTAGGATTGTGCGATAAACCTGACCTTCAGACGGGGTCAGACTCATTGAAACAGTCTTCTTTTTTCCATTTGACTTCGTCAAAGCTGGTCTCCACTCGTTCCTCCGAATTACCACCCCTCCAATAGAAACGCGCAATCCAAGCACGCCCATACCTCCTCCACTTCTTTTAACCTCCTTGTATATTTCATGCATCTCTTGTCTCATTTCATCAAAGAACTCACGCTTCAGCTCGACGTCGAATGGAGACGACTCTAGCGGTTTCAGGGCTGAGAAATGCTGGTGCGCCCGGATCACGATCTGGGAGTATACTTTTGGTGTTGTGGATATCCCCATAATTCGAGCTGGTTACTGGACTTTCAGAATATGCCAAGAACTTACCAACTGCCAGCTTCAATCTTGAATTGCTGAATTCCAATCATGGCAAGCTAGCTAGAAATGCTTTCCTCCCGACCCTTGATGCTTAGCGTGCACCTTTCCCATTTACCGTCAACAAGAACGTCCGCCCAAAAGAATGGCCAAAACCGGGCCCCGCTCGCGACTGTTTCTGATTTAAAACCGTACTCCTCCCAACGGGTGCGGCTTCCCTTCTTGACGTCAATCGTGAGCTCTTGGGATCGTGTCCCGCTTTGCTGATACAACTTTGCACCTCGCCTGGATCCCGTATTGTGGCACAAGAATAAAAGAGTGTTTAATCTTTTGCTCGTCGGCATTGCCTCCTTGGTTATTTGGGCAATCATATCTTCATCTTCAAGTAACATTTGCGTGTTATACAAAGATCGGCGTTATGAGGCACCGAAATTCAGGATATAGTGTACAAATGACTTTAAAGTTTGCCAGTATAAAGGCTCAAATAATGCCAAGGCACGGGAGACGTTCCCCTCGCTCAGGGTTTCAAGACGAGATGATGTTGAGCGAGACGAACGAGAGGAATCCGGTCGGTGGCAAACGTCGTCTCGGGCCTTACGTATACCCAAGTCCAAAGCCGGATACGGTGATCAAGAAGAGTGGCGCTGAATACCGACCATCGACCGGTGGCTTGTGGCCGCTAGGACGACTCTGAATGACGATAAGCCTTGTGAATGAAGGTCCGTGGTGCGGGCCAACACTTCTCGTCGAAGCGACTCGGATCGTCGTCCATCGTGAACACGGTCACTTTTGATCGAGCCCGTTCGACTGATGCAACACGCCAAGAAACCGAGGCGTCATCAGCTGGGGTTAATTATTAATTAAGGATATTTTCCCCCCAACCAGTAAATTTCACGCAATAAATCGTTCGCAAAAATAAATTCCTGTAGTTTCTAAAATTCCAAAGTATATACAAATCAAATAAATCAAACTACAGGGTTGAGAACAAATTGGCTACTAGTGCCATTAGTAATGGCATACTTAATCAACTTAGTCGAAGCGTTGGACAACGACACCGAGGATAGTGGGATAAACCTGGCCTTTGGATGGGGTCATGCTCATGGAACCCTTGGCTTCGTCCCACTTGACGTCCTTAAATTTGGTCTCCACTCGGTCCTCCGATTCACCGCTGATGTCAGCAGAAATACGGAAGCCAAAAACGGACATTTCTCCGCCAGTCTGTGTGACCTCTTTATAAATCTTGTTCACTTCTTCCTTCAATTTAGATCCAAATTCGACTTTTAACTCGACATCGTATCCAAGAAGGACGGAGACGACTCTGGCATACTCGGAAGTGAGCACTGGTGGCGCATTATCAAGACGGTTCGGGAACAGAGCCTTGATGTTAGGGACATTCCTAATGTGTCTCACATTAGCTGTGGATTTAGAAGCAACTGCTATATCTTACCATTGACCGGCTGTAACGTCAAACTTCGATATCCCGATCATCTTGAGCTCAAGAGAAACCTCTTTCTCAAGACCTTTAGTCTCCAATGTGCGCGTTTCCCATTTGCCGTTAACAAGGACCTTTGCCGAAAAGAATGGCCAGAATCCAACCGCGCCTCCACCCTTAACCTCTTTGAACCCATAATCCTTCCAGCTCGTATTCTGTCCCTTGCTTATATCTACTTTGAAGCTATTTTTGCGTTCATCTCCATGCGCAGACTGCGTGATCCAAGCTTGTACTTCGCTGCCATACATTCCCAGGCTGTAATTTGGTACGCGCACAATGGATTGTTTGATGGACGCCGGATCGTATTTTTTCCCACCGTTGGCTTCCTTAATCGCTGCGGCAATCATGTCTTTGTCCTCGGTCAGACCAGGCATATTGTATCTGAGACTCTAGTTATTGTCTGTAATCTGGATCGAATTGCCAGCAGACTCACCCGTCATATTCTCTATCACTTAGAGCATTATTAACGCCAGTCCTAAACTTGGACAGCGTGTTATAGTCAGGACCATAGTAGGCTTGCATCGCTTGTTGGTACTCGAGTTTCGTAGCGTTCAACATTTCTTCGGCACTGACAAGAGGGGGATTGTACGCGCCCGCCCATTCCCAAAAGTTCAGATTGGGATATAAAGTCTTGACTGCATTATATTGGAGTAGCGCCTCTGCCAACCTTTTGTTGTATACTTCGGTCGCATCATCCTCAGCATCGCGCGCTTTATTCATACGATCGGCAACTATGGGACTTGGATCGGCTCTCTAAATAGCAATACGTACTATCAGATTATCTGGGCATTGGACAAAATTTGATGCTGAGGGCTTACCGTTTTGATCCAATTAAGGTAGCTGGCGGAAATGGTGTCAGTTACTAAAGACGTAAAACTGAAAGAGACAAGTGGATACCTTTGCAGCTGTTGGATGTAGCTGCCAGCCGTACCACCAGTGTAGGTGGGATTGTTAGCATACTGAAGAGAGTCGGCAAACTTGTGGATAAGATGATTGGTCATTTCATCATGAATGAGATCGCCGGCTGGTATCCCTCGCTGGGTGACTGGACTGGTGAGGACTGCATAATGATCTCCAACTTCAATCTGAAGTTGGTTCTTGACAGCATCTGCGTAGGCACGCGCAAAGATGGCGTCTGTAGGAGATATGGTGGTATCTTCGTTGGACATAATGAGATAAGAGCGATAAAACTTGAAAGCAGTGGAGATCAACTAGGTGCTGCTGAATGACCAAGAGCAGAAGACCTCCTAGCTTATATGCAAGTTCAAGACAAGTCATGACTAGCCATTAATTCTCTAGTTTTGCTTTTGAAAGCATTTTTATTGTCAACTGGACACTGACAAATACCTCGGAAGTCGAAGAGCTGGATGCTTTGACTTGTAATTAGTATGCAAAGGGATAGGATCCCCATTTTCATAAATGCCAGCCGGAACTACGCTGGTGCCAAGAAGTAATTCAGTGTAAGCTGTACATCTTCAGGTGCTGTTCAGTAAATCGTACACTGTATTCAAATTACTACTTGCAGCTAACTTCGGACCCTAGCCATTAAAGCTGAAGCAGTCTGCGTAAGCTTCCTTTGAATGATTTATCCAAGCCATACTAATCCAAGTTAATGCTGTACTTGCATACCAACTTCGCACCCTATCCATTAAGCTGAAGCCATCTGTACATAAGCTTCTATCAGCTCTCCTTTCGGAATGCAAGATAATTTTTTCCGAGCCCTACTACTATATTCTATTATGAGAGTGATATCTAAAAATATCCCAGCATGGTCATTTCATACCAATTACCCTAGGTTCCAGACCGTCTGCTCAAGATCTCACTACACTGTGTTGAGTCTCAACAAATAGCTACAGCTGCGGATTGCCAACTAACTTGCGAGGTGTCTTAAGAAAAAATGCCAAAGAATGCAGCCATTGAACCAGTGGGCATTGCATGCATTAGATCATTCCCATATTTCATTTGACCTTATTGACTTGTCACCATTAGCTGACTCGGCCAGTAACTTAATCTAATCATGCTTCAGCTTATTTCAGCAATTCGATTTCGGGGACGTCTAGTTAGACGGAGAAGATCAATAACTTTGTAACATAGACATTCCATA
>JABCKM010019940.1:6544-18379 GCA_018221805.1 Rugosomyces carneus
GTGCAAAGGTATGATTTCGACCTGCGTACTGGGGAGAGCGAGATGGGACTTAGAGCTTGTACGTACGCTGTTGAGGTCAAGGACGATGGTAGGGCCAAAGTCGTATACATTGAGACACCTTCCAAGGGCAGCGATTGGCGTCTCGTAGAGCTTCGACCTGTTTCCGAGGGTATGTTTAACAACAACCTACAGCTCGCATTGGCTTCACAAATCACGTACAGAGTTTGCAGACCCACCACCTGTATCTGAAGTACCGTTGCTACCAATCTCTGTAGCGCCCACAGCTTCCAAGGAGGAGCCTATAGTTCCAATAGATAAACCTCCAAAGACGTTGATAGAGTGGGCAGTGTTAATATTGAACACCCCCAGCCCTACTCTCAAGGTGGTTCAAACGTATAAAGTATTCTGTCCAGCTGATTGTGTAACACAGGTTCAGCGGACTAGGGAGGCTGTGAGTCTGTTTCGGAATGGAAAGTTGCTGTCTATTGGACACAAATCACGGAGCGCACCCTCTCCACCAGACGTACCGTCTCGCGAAGACGTGTTCTTGAGGAACACCGTAGATCCGGCGAAGGTGAAAAACAGGAAGAACAGGGCTGCTATGCTTCACGCCCTGGCTAATATCGAACAATGGGCGTGCGTATGCTTTTGTCCGATTTACTAGCGGATTATCACGACTCTTACTGATTGATTTCCAGCATAGACCTTGCGTCAGTTTCAACACATTGCAATAACGGAGCTCCTTAAATAGCTGACCTATTCATAGATGGGATATAATTGCGCGATTCGGTCCAACACATCCCAAGTTACCTCACGCATTCTTTTCAGACTTTACAAAAATGGCTCTCGACGAGTCGAAACATTTGTAGGGTCTACACCCGCGTCCTTACAATTATTCTGCTTATGACTTCCTGTAAGCACCTTGCTCACATCCAGGCTCTCCGCCATTTCTCCTGCCACACCCTACGGCAGTATGCCAGTTCATGCCTCTTTGTGGGAATCGGCGACTGGCACATCGAAATCACTCAGGTCCAGGCTAGCCATCATTCATCTTGTCCACGAGGCCAGAGGGCTTGACGTTAACCCTGCAACAATAGAGCGATTCAGAAAGGCAGGCGATATGGAGAGTGTCAAAATGATGGAAGTCATTCACGCAGATGAGGTGACACATGTGACATCAGGGCATCGATGGTTCACTTGGGTCTGCCAGGAGGAGGGCAACATTGATCCTGTCAAAACTTTCAGGGAAGAGGTTAGAAAAGGCTGGAATGGGGATATCAAAGGACCGTTCAACGTTGAAGATAGGGAGAAAGCAGGTATGACGAGAGAGTTCTATGAGGACTTGAGAGGAGAAACAAATATCCCGCTACAGTATCGCCCAGAAAATCGGGAGAAAGAGATCATAGATGCAGTTCCTAGTGTCGTGGTGGAATATGAGACATAACGGTAGATACTCTCTAAATAACATATCTACGGATCTGCGATAGGTGATTCATGCTGTAGAGCCATTGCGATGCGATCTTGGTCAGCGTCAATAAATCGCTGGGGTCTCTCTATCTGTATCGCTTCTTTGTTTTTATAAACCAGAATCATCGACTTATTCTCGCGATAAAGTTTGTCTATATCTTCCAGATGTCTGTTGGCAGTCTCAGGGTATATGAGCCATATCAGCTATATCCAGGGGTCAGGTCAATAGTAACAGATCGAGATCAGGAGGACGTACAGGAATGAATGCGGCATTGAAGGTCATCCAGATGAGGTAAAACCGCCATCCAAGATTCGCAATTCCTGGCGGAGTTACCTGGACCACCACATAATTGGATATCCTGTCGTTGCAGGTGTCACATGAATCTGTGGTGAAGAAGCTAACGCACACACCAATTTGATGCGGTACCAAGTGCAGCCCCTTTGGTGCGCATAGAAAGACTATTAATCTCCGTGGGGTATAACCAAGGAACACCCTTCGCGGAATTAGTATCGACGTAGGGAACATCAGGACTACTCACCTGCCAACAAATTCCGAAAAACACGTAGTATAAGAAAAAGAATGCGGTCGCAGCTGCCCCAAAACGAGTACCATGGTTAGGATCGTCTGTTTGAGAGAGAAGCCCCGATATGAATGCGTAACAGACAAACTGCCCAGCAGCGCCCCACATCATTAGTTTTCTCCGACCGGCTGTCTCGATCAGGTGGAGGCCGGCAAAAGAGAAAACGAGGTAGGAAACAGAGTTACAAGCGGCTAAAAGGCGAGAAAGGTTGTTGGATAGGCCGACTGAGTTCTGTAGGACGAGTGGTAGACTACATGATTGTTTAAGCACAGAAGTCCAAAATGAAGAAAAGGCGTACTAGTAGCTAGTAACGTTGATTCCTACCAACTGTTGCATCCATTGTGTCCCTAGAGCGAGCGAAAATCCAGACATTGTGCAAGTAATAGCAATATATGGCGTACCTGCGCCTAATAGTAATCTTTGCACCATTCCTGTATTTCCGGTCCTGCCACGAATGATATTTGACCAGCTAGGAGCCGTCTCCTTCTCAATCCTAACAGCTTCCAGGATCTCTTCTTTCTGTTCCACGACCAAAGCATCCTTCGCCGTAATTCCACTTCCTTGCAAGGCAACTAAGACTCGCACCCCTTCCTCCTCATATCCATGAGCGAGGAGCCACCGCGGGCTTTCGGGTAACCAAGGGATTGTCGATAAAAGAATAAAGGAGAATACCAGTTGAAAAGCGATCGGAAACCTCCAAGAGATGTCGCCCTCGAGAAAACTAAAGCCGTATGTCATCCAATTACTCAAAGAGAACCCAGCAATATTCATGCTGAAGTCATCCCTGTGAGCGGCGTTAATTCGTAGGATAAATCCCTTACATCATTTCGAATACAACGAGTTTGCCTCTCCAGGTTGGTTTTGACGTCTCACTTTGCCATACTGGGGCGGTCGCAGTATTCATACTGAGCAGATGCAATTAAAAGTTGTAAATAAGGTAGAGGCAAATCCTACTTACCCGTTTCCAAGACCTGGAATGTGATTAAGGCCCAGGCAAGCGTTCAAAAGAGATGACAGACATACCAGTGACGAGACGAGCAACGATCATCTGTGGAACTGAATATGCGCATGTTTGAAGAATTGCGCCAATCGACATCACAACTACCCCAATCATAAACGTCTTCTTCCTACCCATCATTTCCCCTAAAAAGAACATCAATATTGTAAACAGCTGTTGAGCTAGTGCAATACCAAAAGTAAACGCGGCCATAGCACCAAAGAAACTAAGTCAAGCTCAGCAATCCGATATTCCAATGCGCAGTGTTTTGAATGGCTCACCAGCCAATATCATAAAGAGACACAATTGTCCCTTGAAGATTGGGGTCGGGGTTTCCCATGGTTTTTAGAAAGTCGGGAGTGACAATGATTCCGCCAAAGACACCCTGATCATAACCTGCGTAGTTCATTGAGAATCGATAGCACGAGCAGGGTTGTCGTGTACACACCGAAGAGCGTCATTGCAGTTGTGCATGCAACGGTGACCCAAATGTTCAATTTCGTCCCTGTCATTCCGAAATACGGCTGGTGTTTACGACCTTTGAAGTCATGATGCTCTTCATTGATCGTTTCACTACCCATAACTTGTAAGTTAGCACAGTGAACCTCTGCAGGCGGGACTGGGGCTTAGAAATCGTAGTCACGAAGGTTCTAAGATTACCTTGGGTCCTCTACATTTGCCAGCCTCGTATAAGAATAGCGAAGAACCGAAGAAGTCATCCAGCATGCTTTGAGGAAGCCGTTGGTCCACACGAATCAACCGCATAAGGTTCGTCACGTGTCTACCTTGCCGACCGCCAATCTCTTCTTAAGAGCAGTTCTGATTAAACTTGTGGAAACATATCGGAAGAATACGTTGCAGGCCTCAAGATTGACGATGAAAAGCTTAGAGCACTGGGGCTTTGCGCTACGGAAAAAATCCATCTTACGTCATACTATTTGGACTCCTTCCGCGAGAGTCGTGTACGTTGCTACGGGATATGATGAGAACAGGAGATTGGAGCTGGTAATAGTCATGACGGATGGCCCGGACAAGACTGAATTAGAGAAAATGGATATGCCGTCCCGTGAAGAGCCGATACCAAAGGGTGCAACAGCAGTGTTGACTGCAGGAGTTTGGCTTCGTTGGTTTGAGGAGGTGTGTTCAGTAGTTCATCATGGAACTATCTTATAGAAACATACTCAATTTCAAGGTGGCCTTTCAAATTCTTCTATAGATTTTCCTTTCATTGCATACGAAATACAAACACTGTTACAGTATACGTAATTTTTTTAGAAAACTAGTTACAAATATAATAGGTAGTGCGAACATACACCCAAGTATAACTCCAAGTAAAATATTCGAACGTCGACGCTCGTTCGTTTCCCGCTTGACGGAATCCGAGTCATTGTTCTCGTTGTGGGTAGCACCCGCCTGGGGATCGTGAGCTCGGCCCGTCAGACACGATCTAGACACAGAGCTAGAACGTCCAAAAGATGTGCCATATGATGGATCATCACAGTACTCCCCAAGCACTGTACGCCGATATACCCTACCTGCCATCATAGTCGTGATCATGCCATTGAACAGGTACGAGAAACGATGACCAAGCTGTGTTGAGGGCACAAGAACTGTTAAAGCAGAGGCTAGGTTGGTCACCACGGACAGCCTCAAGAACCTTATTAGAAAAAAGAGTACAGTAATCATGTTAACGAATGACGCTTACAGATAATAGGCTTGTCCGTCTTGACAAATAGCCCTCGAGAAAACAGGGAGATTTCTTCCCAGGACAAAGCGCCTCCACAAAGAGGATCCAGCCTTATTTCGGGGAATGATAGAACAAGATGTCAGGCGCCACGAGATCGTAACAAAGACACATGTGTCATTGACGAATATTAAAATTGGAGATACAGCAGCGTAGTGCGGTAGGCCCACACTTCCACAGTAGTCAGTTGGGCCGAGTACACTGCCCGCTCTCGGGTCCGGCAGTGTAGTTGCCAAAGAGCCAACGATGACTCCCACCCAGAGAAGCGTGAACGGAGTAACAACGTATTTGTTCCGGTTGAACACCGCCCGGACACGCAGTAAGAACAGGAATGTTGTGCATGCGAGGGCAACATGATGTGACACATATATAGTAGTCGTCATCCCTCGACAGCAATGAAGGCCAAGAGGAACGGCTGGTTGGAACCTTTGTCAGTCAAGTTCTAGCGTGAGGAAAGGTGCCAGATCACCTCGGAATAATACAGTAGCAAGGACCGATGTTGCAATGCTTAATCTAATAAATAGTTTTTCGGAGCTTGGGTGAAAATTTGGTATTACTGCTTACTTCGATAAAAAGTAGATAAGTGTAGAGAGCGATAGTTTGTGTTCATGCAGAAGCCGGTAGTCATCGTAGATGGTTGTGATGACATCCCATAAGAAGGCCTGCAGGTCAAAAATGAGATCCACCGTGATCCGGGTGCTAAAATGAGCTTACCCCTAGAGAACCCGTAGCTATGTATAACGGAACCTTCAATACTGTTTCCGTCTCTGATGGCACATACGCCAAAGGTGTTTTTGGGTTCAGTATGGCAGGGTCATATCCCATTGCAGAGGCTAAGATAGCACTTCAATGAGAAAAAATGCAGTCTGGGTCAATTGCACCAAGCATATTTAAAGCCCCAGATGCGTATCAATATGATGTATTACAAATTTGGGATACATGTGCCACATTTGTCCCAAATTTCCAATACATCATGATCACTGCCAGTGGTTCGGAGTAGCTGTCAAGATGCGGAACAGATGTACAATATGTACCAAGAACAGCTGTGACAGAAAAGATTAGCGCCAAAAAAAGGAAATATGTGATGTGTTCAAGATGTGACTTTGCGCCGTAGACTCCACCAAGCCAAATAACGCACATGCGGAGTGAGGCAAGGGTCGTTGATGAACAACATATTTGCAAGTGGAATATTCGGGTTGGTGCTGATATGCTGCTGGCAAAGGCTATTGATTCTTATCGAACGCATACAGTAACGGTAAAAGCATACAGCGTATGAAGAGGCAGCGAGACGCACATATTGAAACCTAATAGTGTCAAGGATATGCTGTTTTATGTTGCGAGAACTAGGTAACAGAGTCGGGGCGAAACGTTTCATAGCTCGATGCAACACCTAGATGGTAGCCGAGGCCAGGACGCTCAATCGCATATGATTGTTGGTAGACATGTCTCGATTTTTGAATAGGATGCGATGGTCCCCATTTTCTTGAAGACCTATTGATTATCTTGCACATTAAGACCGCTGCACGATGAGCTTCATTGGCACTAAGAGTACCGCGGACCATGGAGAAAATTAAACGTTGAATCCAATGACGGCCAAGTACAACTTCGACTACAAGTTAATAGCCAACATCAAATGATTAGAATCTCCTTCCTCGAAGAACGCGACCTGGGTTAGATGGAATGAAACACCGAAGTGGAGAGCAGAGGGATCAGGAATGGAACGGGGCCGAAAACAGACATGGGTGTTACCGCCGGGACGCGTGGATGAAATGATGGCCTGAGGGTTGTTAATTATACATGCACAGCTATATCAGTACGGTGAAGGCAAGGCTACTATGGGTTCTTGAGATCCTCAATCTGTCAAGTCGGGATTGCGTGGTTCAGTTAAATTATATAGCATACACGAAAACAAGAACCTATTGATTTGACCTATTGCCTTAACACTTGGTCTGTATTGTTATAGCCCCTACTCGTGTGCTGGGCTTGCAACATATCGAGGCAGTTACCTCACTTCATTGACATCATATCCCGCTTCAAGCAAACAGACACACATACCACTGGAACGATTATCATACTTACTACGATAGCGACGAGCAAGATCCTTGAGCGCCGGGCTTCAGCCAATTGATGTTTAGTTTCCTTTCCTATATCTGCAGTAGTAGATTGTTCAACTGTTCGGTGCGATCCATCCTGCGGGGCCTGCCACTCCCTTGTCCTGACCCCGATGAAGGCAGTAGAGATCGAGTCTTCTCTGAACTCCCCAAACTTTGTCCGCCGATAAACTTTACATGCCATCATGTTGACGATTATAGAGTTGAATATGTATGTGAAGCGGAATGGGACAGGAAGAATGGCGATAATCGCTGAAGCCAGGTTGACAATTACAGAAAGGCTTGGAAAGCGGTAGTTGAGGATGCAGCAGCATTTACAATAGTTGACGTAGCGCTCACAGATAATAAGATTGACCATCATGGAGAAGTGCCCTAGAAAATGCTGGGAGATTGCGCCCGAGGACCATGCGTTTCCAAGCAGAAGACCCTTGCTCCGATTGCTCTGCAGAGATCCATGAAAACCATAATAGACGGTAGGAAATCGCAAGGAAGACGCATGTGTCATTGATAAAAAGCGTGAGTGGGGCCACAATGATGCTAGATTTAGGACTCCCTGCCAGGCAATATCCAGTTGGACCAATGACAGTCGCCACACCATTGAGAGCAACTGCCAAGGAAGCCCCCGAAGTTCCCGCCCAGAGAAGAATGAAAAAGGTCGCGATGTATTTATTGCGATTGAATATGGCTCGAACGCGTAACACGAAGAGAAAAGTGGTTGCTGCAAATGAAATATGATATAGCGCGCAAGTCGTGGTCATGATGTTTTGACATTTACGAAGACCAAAAGGAACAGCTGCATTGGATATCTGATTAATATACGATTATGGGTGGAAGAAGACTGTAGAGCTACCTTGAAACAAGGCGCATAAAAGTGCAGATACCAAAACGCACAGCCTAACGAGCACAAGTTTGTTAGTCCCTAAACAGCACAGATATGCACATTTAATACCTCGAGAAGAAGTAAATAAATGTAGGAAAAGACATCTTATGTTCGAATAAAAGTCGATAGTCACCGGAGGCATTCGCGATGATATCCCATAGGAAAGCCTATCAGCTGTGGTTAAGAACAATATAATCGGTCCGTTGAACATACTCACTCCTAAGCTTCCAACAATCATATATGATGCAGCCCTAGATGTCATCGCTATCTCTGGCGATAGGTATGCCAGCGGTGCTTGAGGATTCAGCACTACCAAAGTTCGATTCATAGTGGTATTCACTACGTGCGTGCGTGGGCGGGGGTTGGCAAGTTGATGTTTGCAGTGGCATAGTATATAAGTGGTCTGAGTTGCCCGAGTGCAGTCGTGTACCTCTTTCTACCATAAATGACACGGTAGCATGGAGCAGCTAGCGCAATGACAGTGGTAAATTTAAACCCGACGTGAATTCTGCTAAGGAAAATCAGTTACATTTGACAAGTTGATGGTGGGTAAAAAGTGTACCAACGCGGTCTTTGTGCATGTAAATGGGCTGGACAGGACCGACTGTTGTGAGTCGTAGATGTTTTGAGTGTGTACTTCCGTGCCAAACCTGGTTTCGATTTCATTTGAAGCTTGACAAGACTTGACAGATCATGACACTTTCTCACGCCACGGCAGATTCCGACTGCACTTGCTCTCGACATTATAGACGTAGACTTAAAGGTCAGTGCCCAACTTGCGGTATGCTCAGGTATGTATGTATTTCTCGACAAATTTCCAGTGCGACCATCTCACATGTCATCAATGCAATGATGATCTTGTTGCTAACGGCATAGCTATATAAAGCATCATCAGTGTGGTGTTCTTGTAGTTCCGTGAGATAACCAATCTGTCAAATCGAGGTGCCAGGTCTCCAACTCTTACAGCAATAATTAAAAATACTCACTGATTCGATTTTTCGGCAGCTTGTAAGCACGCCCCCTAACGGGCTCGAGGATCATGGCTTATCGGAAGTTTGCCTTACATTTGCAAGGGTAAAGAAGCCTACGAACCCCACATTGACATGTCTTGAAATATTCCGCATCACCTAGTTGGGCTACTCCGCGCTTGATTCTACTTGGTGCCCAAGTCCAGGGGAGTTCTTGATTTGGAATCCCAAAGATGAGGATTTTTCGATATCAGGAGCGCGGCCTACGAGGTTTGTGTCGATGGAAGTTGGTGTAGCCGAGATGAGCACGCGCGTTCGGCGGTGAGACGAGCGGTGCCGTGTGATTTTTTGGTTTTTACGCCAATGCGGTGCTTGATGTTGATTGTCAGGAAATTGCTTACCTCTCGCCTTGGTCTCTTACAATTCTCATCCAACCCGTCACGAAGCTTATACGAATCTTCGCCTACGGATGTTCATGTAGCTTGGAACGTATCATTTCGGCCTTTCCCCTTTTCAGCCGCTGGAACTGCTTCTTGCCTAGATGAGGACAGAAATGCTTTTTTAGGTCATTGTGCATAGCAGGCATGGGGACCCATAACCAACTGGCCCACTTGAGCAAATTTGGCTGCAACGCGTCGACAGCGTAGAGATGTACTACTCACGTTCTTGAATATCAAATCTAGTGATCTGGGTTTGCATCGCAAGCAGCAACAATTCTATACAACTCGCACGCCCACCCCCTGTATTCGTGAGATCTCATCAACATCCAACGTATAATACAAGAGGCTCTCCACGCCCACATCCTATCATGGAACCCAACGACCGCGATTTTATACAAGCCCTGGGACAGGAGATACTGTCCGAAGTCTTCAGATGGGTAGGCATAACATTACTCTACAGTATGTAAATTTAGCTGTTATGTACTCACGCTCTGTCTCATCAGTACCCTTCCTAGGCATGTTCTTTATGCTGTTTTGCGTCCTACTCTCCCTGAAAATGTACGGTATTGCACATACACTTATAATTCTACACCGTTCTGAACATCCAAAGGGCCACTGCACACTCTAAACCCATACTTTTCATGATTTCTGTGTCAAGTTTCATTGCTGCTTGTTTCTATGGCCTTTTTTCTTGCCTAGATATATATTGGAAGTTTCGTTATGAATTCTCCATCGTCACCAAGTCATCACCCGGCCCTATTAATAGACACTGGGTGTTTGGCGTTCTTTCAGGTATCATCTGGAGGCTGCTGGTGAGCTGCTTGATCCACTATGGGGACCTGTTTCAACTCTTTTTGGTTGTTGCTCGGTTGAAACTTGAAGCCCTTGGTGACGGATGCCACGACCATATGGAGAGGTGCGGTGCTATTCCCTCAGCATCGGCGGGGTAACATTTTGGCTCTGTTTTTGTGCTTCGCAGGACTAGGTAGCGTCTTCTGTGAATCCCTCCTTAGGGAACTCATTGCATCTGACCTATATACATGATCTCAGTAGTGTTTGTCGTCGAAGAGGCGTTTTACAGAGGTCCCCAGACCACTGGTCTCCTGTTCCTCAATGGTTTCCTGACCATCAGGGGCGATTCCCTGCCAGCTGTGTGCATCGGGATTTCTCTTGCAGCTAACATGGTCGCTACAATCTCAATTGCTTATGGTGTATGGCGAGTGCTAGTCCTCCATCTTTGATCTCACTCAGTCAACCAGGCTTTCCGTCCTTTAGGAAGCACAGAAGATTTCTTGTGATGGAGCTTAATCAGAACGATCGTCGACAATTTCGCATGTACAAGATTTTACAGCTCCTCGTGGAATCCGGATCCATATACTGCGTGCTACAGGTTTGTGACCATCCACTATCAACGCAACTCCCTGGACAGCAGATTCAATGTATCTAGGCAACTTTATTTGCTTGTGAAATCTTAGCAGTCAAGATATGGGTGCTTTCCCAGATGCTAAATGTGATGTTTACCGTCATGATGGATGTGTATCCCATCATCTCCGTGAGCGAGCGAATTTCTATACAACCGCTTTATGAATTGATGTGCCTCTGGTTCATATAGGCGTCATATCCTACCCTTACAATGGTTGTGATCAAGCATAAGGGAACTTTCATAGATTCATACTCTTATCATCAATCTGATGACCACTTGGTGAATGCGTGAAAGAACTTGTCTCCCGTCATAACCAACAGCTAAACAACACCGCGCCGTCGCATGCAAGACTCAGATCGCCCTTGAACGTGTTCTTCAGCAAATTTAAAGTGCAGTTGTGTTGTATGTAATTTCTTCAGAAAGACAGCTGAAAATACAACGGATGGGATGATCATACTGGCTATTGTACCGACGAGTAAAACCTTGGAGTGCCTCGATTCATTCTTGCTGCATACGGGTGATTTTTCTTGAGATCCGTCAAGTTGATCTGGTGTGGAGGACGAAACAGTCGGCAAGCTCGCAGACTGCCCTATTCGTGCTTGAATGGAAGCGGTATATATCGAAGAATCTCCAAACTCTGCAAGCAACGTACGGCGGTAGACCTTACATGCCATCATGTTCGTAAACATGGCATTAGGAATAAATGTGAAACGATAACCGTGAGGAACCACAGGAAGAATGATTGTTAACGCCGTAACAAAGTTGGACATTACAGAGAGCCTTAAGGCTTCAAATGAGAGCATGTACAGGAGGCGCATAAACGGTGGGGTGCTTACAAGTAATAAGCTTGTCCGTCCTGGAAGACGGCCCTGGAAAAGGTTGGAAGGTTGCGCCCAAGAACAAAACGTCTCCACACATATTGTGATTTTCTGTTCGCGGAGGCAAAGGAGGTGAATGATAATAGGCGCCACGAAATGGCGACAAAAACGCAAGTGTCATTGACGAACAACAGAATCGGGGATGTGGCGGCAGAGCTCCCAACCCCACTTGGTTCACAATATGCGGTTGGTCCCACCACGGTCGCTGTTGCAGAGACAGTGACCGCCAAAGAACCACCGAGAACACCTGCCCAAAGAAGCGCGAATATAGTGACGACGTATCTATTCTTATTGAAGATTGCCCGAAGGCGTAGAAAGAAAAGAAGTGTGGTGCATGCAAAAGCAA
>JABCKM010019941.1:0-18299 GCA_018221805.1 Rugosomyces carneus
ATTTGACTTTCTATTTAATTCAATTAGGACTCACCAAGTCATCACCAACAATAAATTCAACAAGAGCATCATAAAGTTGCTCCTTTGAAAACTCTATACGTGTGACATTTGAAGCTAGGCTCTCTAGCTCTTGGCAAAACCTTCTGACAGCAGGCATAGCACCCTGAGCAGTAATTGGTATTTCAAGCTTGTCACAGATGACAACTCAAAGTGAGAGATGTAAATCTGAGAATAGGTGTTTTCTGATATTAGAGGTACCAGTGCCACTCTGAAAGGTGCTGATAGTGTGATCAGAGTTGCCATTGTGAAGATATCTTTAAGAGGCCAAGTGTGAATTTAGCTCAAACAAGAGGTAAAACCATGAACTATACATACTTGCATAAAATACAAACAGAGGTGTCAGTATCCTTATTCTTCCAATAAAATGTCCAAATGTCTCTAGCACCTCCTTGAACATTTACAAGATGAATCCCTATTGCTTTGGCTGTCTGAGACTCTGGTTGTGAAGCATGAGCTGTATGAGAAGCCTGAGGTTTGGGACCTAAGCTGTGACTGAGACTTAGATGGAGCTTTAGCAAGAGCAGGAGAATTGTCAGAATCAGACTCTGAAGATGCTGAGCTGAGGTTGAGCTGCTCAAGTGGCTCCACAACATCATCAGGATCTGCAAATGTGACCTGACAAGGCCTAGTAGGCCTTGGAAGGACTGGCAATCTAGAAGCCTGTAAGCCACCTGAAGAAGCTACAGTAGCCAGATGTGAAGAAGGTCTAAATACTGCTGCTGCTGCTCTCTTGCTTGGAGACTCATGGATACAGTGAGAGGTGAAAGGGTGGGTTGCAGAGGTTAAAGGGGTAACAGGATCCTGCTGTAAAGCATGTCGACTGAGATGACTAGTATGACCCATCACCTGGGTCCCCCAGTTGGTCCGAAGCCTCTAGCCACAAACCCGGGACCTTCAGCAGTAGACTAATGCCAAGATCATTGACAGAACAAGCCCGCCCGCCATTTTAGCGTTTCTTGTTATTGTTTAGTACAGGTTTTGAGCCCACGTCATGTCTCAGTTGTTTGAGGTGTCCCCCTGTTCACACTACTATGCCCCCTTTCCCCTACTTATGCCTATCTTTACTATGTTTTTCCCCATTCGATGTATAGTGTACATTGTCTGTATTTAAGCTCTGTACTTAGCATCAAATAGACAGTTTTCCACCACCCTTCAGACTTCACTTTTGATCCAGGGATTTCCCTGACGGTTCGATCACTTCTGGCTGTGATGATTCCATGCTGCCCTTCAAGTGACTTCATTTACTCTGTTTCTCACTTGTCCCCCATCCTGTCTGACAGGATCCCATTGAGTGTTTCTCGCATTCTCTCTTTGGTGTAGACCTTGAGTTGTTAACGGCTCCAAGCCAAGCAGTTGGCAACACCACTCTGGAGCATCGGGGTCGCAGTCCGCTTTGGACTCACAAAAAGTAGAGGGCAGTCCTCTTACCTCCACATAGGCTGACGACTGCACTGATCTTCCCTGTGCACCAGAGTGTTGTCTCAGCGCATCTGCTCTTTCCAACACTAATTCCCATATCATCAATCTTTCCATTAATTCCAACTCTCACCTACCACTCTCCATGAAAACCCTCATCAATTCTGGATCTGCTCACTGTTATATTGATAGTAAGTTTTTTGGTGATCACTCCATTGCTACCACTCCTATTCTGCCAATCTGACTCACCATGTTTGATGGTACCTCTAACTCCTTTATCACCCAATCCTCCAAGCTCCGAGTAACAATTCCATCTGGAGAAACTATGGACGTAAAGTTCTATGTCATTCAGTTAGATTCCAATGTAAAAGCAGTTCTGGGATTCTGTTGGCTACACCAACACAATCCAGAGATGACTGGCAGTTAGCCACCATTGCTTTCTGTCCCCCTTTTGCAAAAGACTCTTTGTTGAATCCTCCGGCTTCCCCACCATCCATCCCAGCTTCACCACCACTCCAGGAAGCTCCACCAACTTCACTTGCTGGCCTGTCTCTACTGTCAATTTTGCTCATCAACAGACCTGCTTTCCTCTGTGCAACTCAGCAACCAGTCTCCGTCTCCTTTATGATGCAAATCACTCCCAGCTCATTGGCCCGTTTTTCCACCATTACTCCTGATTCTCCTACACCCCCAGCCCCTCACGAACCTTCCAGCATTCCTGAAGAATACCACAAGTTTGCCAATGCTTTTAGCAAAAGCAAGGCTCAAGTCCTCACCCTACATTGTCTGTATGATCTCGAAATCAAACTTGAAGAGGGATCCAGACCACCTCTTGGTCCAATGTACTCTCTCTTGCAGTCTGAGAAAACCACTCTCCACAAGTTCATTCAGGAAAACCTCACTATGGGATTCATTTGCTCCGCTTCCTCTCCACACAGAGCACCAGTACTCTTTGTTAAGAAGAGGGATGGTTCCCTCTGGCTCTGTGTTGACTACTATGGTCTGAACAAGATTACTTGCAAGGATCAATATCCACTTCCACAAGGTTCTACACCAAGATTGACCTCTGCCATGCTTACCATCTGGTCTGTGTCTCGGAAGGAGACAAATAGAAGACCCCATTCAGCACTTGCTATGGCTTGTACAAATGGTTTGTTATGCTGTTTGGACTTTCCAACACCCTGGCCACCTTCCAATGATATATTCAAGGACCTTTTAGATATGTGCATAACTGTCTATCTGGATGACATCCTGATCTATTCCAAAAACATAGAAGACCATCAGAAACATCTAAAACAAGTCCTCCATATCCTCTGGAAACATAGACTCTATGATGAAAAGTGAGATGCAAGCTTGAGCTCTTATGAACACAAACACACACACACCAAACACACACCAAAGGTCTCCATGCCTAAGAAGCTAGTAGGTTTGCAAATGCTTTGGTTTTTAGTTCATAGGTGACAGTAGCTATGTAGAAGTAGCATTTTAGATGTTGCTAGCAATGGATAGTTCACTTGTACAACTGGTTGGGGCTCAAAACACAATATATTTATATCAAACTGCTCATAACAATCGATAGATAGCATGGTAAATCATAGTCACAAGGCTAATAGATCCAATGGTACCCAAGATAATGCCAACACAATATTTCCTAATACAAAAGTCACAAGTTCCAATTCTAACACAAATACGATCCTAGTACTCTCACCAGAGGCAGAAACCTAAGGCGTCGAGGCCAAGCCACCAAAACTCCCCTCTAACAAGTTGTCTTGAATACTTACTGCTCCCAGAAAGGCCACAGTACAAAACTCAATAAAGGGGGCTGGCACAGCTGTCTTGATTCTAGTCCTAAGAATGTTGAATGCTACTGAGAACACTTGCAAACCAATGGAAGGGAAGGGAAAAGTTCCTAAGTCCACTCCTTGCTAACATGAGGCACAAGAGCCACTCAACTTAAAGCTCAGACATGGGGGGGTGATCAAAACTTGTATTTAGTTCGACTGGATATAGTTTATATACATGTACAATGGCTATGTAACTTCCCATTAATAAAACTGTCCACATGGTACTCTTCCTATCTAAGCTATTGACATTGCCTGCTTTATGGTGATAATGGCATGCTGACTCCAAATGGGGTATGTAAACACTCCAGAGCCTTGTGGACTCCTGCATAGGTCTTGTCAATGCCAAACACAAGAAGTGCCAATTCTATACCACTTCAACAGAATACCTCAGCTACATTCTCTCCCTGGAAGGTCTTACCATGTCCAAAGACAAAGTCCAGATTATCCAAAATTGGCCAAAACCCTGGACAATCAAGGTTGTACAGTCATTCCAATTTCTACTGGCATTTCATATTCTACTACTCCAACATTGTTGTTCCACTCATGTGTCTCACCTGGAAGAGTGTCAAATGGAAGTTTAGCCAAGCTTGCAAGGACTCCTTCAATAAACTCAAGAAGACCTTCACTTGCGTTCTGGTGCTTACCCACTGGGTTCCCAATGCTCTGATCATCCTAGAAACCAATGCTTCTGACTATGCACTAGGTGCCATCCTATCCATTAAACTCCCTGACAGCAAAATTCACCCCATTGTATTCCACTCCTGCACATTCAATACCATGGAGCTCAATTACAATGTGCATGACAAAGAACTTATGCCTATATTTGTGTCTTTCCAGATCTGGAGACACTATCTCAAAGGTCCCAGAACTCCCATTGATGTCATTTCCAACCACAAAAATCTCAAGTACTTGAGGTCAGTGTAGTCTTCTGGATCAAAGAGCTCATCAGTGCAGGGAACAAATTTGAGGATAACATTAAAAGGCTTAGGCTTTACTGCAGCTATGTTGTGGAGGGAGGATGAGAGAGGGGAGTTATCAGTAATTTTGCAGTACTCCCTAAAACGGGTGGCTACATTTGCATCATTGAGTTTCAGAAGTAGACCACCTTGTTCAAGCACTTTGATACCTTGGACCTTGGTGGTGGGTTTCAGCTCATTAGGTTCTAGGAAGAGGGCATTTTTGGAGTCGAGTTTTGCAGGGTTGCTGTTGATGATCTCCTTGAGTTTTGCATTGGCATGTAGAGAGCAGTCAATTTGTGAAGGGGGATCTTGTGGGGCTAGGTCGATGGGAACCATCCTGGCAGAGAGAAGAAGGTGTTGCTGGAGTCTCATGTTGGGGGAAGAGGGGTCAGACTGGGGCAGGGAGGAAGGAGGGATGTTTTTGGCCACCACAGCAGCCCAAGATTGAGATAGGGGGGCTTTGGCAAGGGCATCTGAGGTGAGCAAGATTTTGTCTGCTGCATCATTGATTTTGTTAGTGGAGTTGGCATGTTGAGTTGAGGCAGCAGCAAGAAATTCACTGGAGGAAAGGAGTTTGTTAGCAAAGGGGTCAAGGGAAGAGAGGAGCTTATTGGAGATCTTCTGTGCAAGGGCTTTGGAGACTGTGTTGTCTGCATGTTTCAAGAGGACAAGGGCAACTGCACGGATGACCTCTGTTGCTTTTGGGGGGACTTTTTCAAAGGATTTTGGCTCAGGCCGTGGTGCCAGGGGGCTGTGAGAGTGAGGAACCCCGAGTGGGTTGACTTCTCATGGCCATTGGGCAGGCAGCCGAGAGAAGGGAGGGGGGAGAAGGATAAGGAGCTGAGGGTGGGAGGTAAGTGGGGGGTTAGGTTGAATGGCAAAGAGAGAGGAGGAAAGTGGGCTGTGAAAAGCACTGGAAAAGATTGATGAGCTGGCTACATGCTAGGACCCTGGAAGGGGAGGCGGCCGTAAGAAGTCAAGGAGTGTTCCAACTTTTCTTAAACTTGCAGGGTGGCTGCTATGTCGCTGCCTGAACTTTCTTTGTCAGTATTAGCAGCTGCTTCCCCATTCCAATCCTCAATTGCTTCTTCTGGTCACAATAAAATTATTCTGACTCTTGAGCCCACTACTCCTTCCAAAGCCTTGTCTGCTGCTCTTCCTCCTGATCCACCTTTACCCTCTGCTTAAGTTTCCCCTTCCTCCAAGATTCCTCTGGATGACAGAGATGTTGGTGAAAGTAGATAGAAATGCAATGTATATTAGAGTACAAAATACATAAGGCCCCGTTCGGTAAATCCGTTTAAGTGCCCAGTTCCGGAACTGCCCACCCAAATTTCAAACAATCGCAAAGTGTCCATTTGTTCACGTGGTAGGTTCCAGCAATTGTGTTTGGTAGCCATTTTCCCGCCATCTGAGAGTGACATCAGTGTGACATTGTAAATTGGGTGGTCGTGAAGCAGTGCAGCTGTCAAACTTTCCAAGACCTTTCCCTTGCTACCTACTACTCTACTCAGTCTCTACTTTTTTACACTTGTGTTCATTATATCCTATGGCCTGCAAAAAGAACACAGACAAGGAGAATGACATTCAACAAGTGGCCACAAAGCAGGCTGAGCCCTGTGCTACCTGGATTGACCATGAAGACACTGTGATGTTGCAAACTATGGCTAGCAAGAAAGAAAAGGGTAAATCAGCAGGTGCAGGGTGGAAATCTCAGGTTTGGACTGTCATTGCCTAGGCACTGGCAAGTGATACATCCCTGAATGTAAAGGGACCAGCGAAAACTGCAAAAAAGTGCCAGGATCACTGGGGCGTGGTATGTTTTCATCTATATACTATTGCTATCAAATGGTTCTCTGACATAGTTAAAGCTCAAAGCCAATTTTAAGGAGGTTCAATTTGTGCGCAATGCTTCTGGTATGGGGTGGGATGATGCTACAAAAACCTGTCTTGCCACGGAAAATGTATGGGCTGATCTAATCTTGGTTTGTAAACTGCATAATTGAATATTCTCTATATATATAACTTTTCTTTGTGCTAGAAATTTCCCTGTGCTGCATACTGGTGCCGCCATCCATTTCTTCTGTATGATGAAATGTACTATCTTGTAAATGGGGTTGTTGCAACAGGGGCAGGTGCTTTTCATCCTGGGGAAACCTCTGTAACCTCTCCTATAGTAGCATCTTCCTCGCCTACTGTCACTGAGCCTGCTGAGGATGTGATGGGTGTCACAACCAGTGGGCTCCTTGAGGACTCCTTGGTAACATATTTTCCATTATATCTGGTCTCTTTTGCTCCTTATACATCTTATTTACAGGCATCTACCATCATCCAGTCTACTCCAAAGACTTCTGTCCAAAAAAAGCATAATCGAGCAGACTCTGGCTCTCCCCGTCCCTCTACCAACAAGAAGAGAGCACATTGTAAGGACAAAGAAAAGTCCTCTGATGCTGACTCAGTCAAGGCAGTTCATGGCCTTGCAGCATCAGTTGCTTGTCCACCAACTACTCCAGAACGCATTGAAAAGGCCCTTGCATTATTCTATGGAGATGATGAGTTTTCAGAAAGAGAAGAAGATCTGGTGAATGATCTTTTTAATAGTGATACTAAAATTATGGACCATTATCGTATTCTTCCAACTAAAGAAAAACGCACTAGATATCTTTGTCATAAATTGCAGCTATAACTTGAACTACTATAGCCTACACTGTTGTAGTTAAACTAGTTAGTGCCGTTCTAATTCCAGCTGATAATCATCCCACATCTTTTGAGCAATCTCATCTCGACGTGCCCCTGCTCTTGCTTGTTCAGCTGCTGTTACTGCAGTATATACCTGTTCAGGAGCTTCTGTGTTATGAGTGGCACCTGAAGAACCTTGCTGAGTACAAAATCCTGCCTCTGACTCCCATACAGCTCTATCTACAGGGTCATGGCATCGGATAAAGTTGTGAAGAGCTTCTAGTGCTGGAATGAATCGAGCTTGCATGATAATCGGATACTTGGGTGCAGCATGAAGTAGTGCAAATCGTCATTTGAAGATGCCAAATATACGTTCAACAATGTTACGAGCTTGGGCATGTCGGAGGTTGTAGAGTTCTTCCCGGGTCTGTGGTTGCTGATTTCCACACTGCCACTCCTGTAGATGATAGCAAACCCCTCAGTATGGTGTCATAAGCATGTCACATAGTGGAAAGCCTGCATTGGCTAGAAGATAGCATCCAGGTGGCACATGAAGATCATGCTGTCGTGCATAGTCAAATACTTGTGAGTCTGCAGCACTTCCCTCCCAGCCAGAGAGTATATAAATATATTTCATCTCCCAATCTGCACCCGCCAAGACATTCTGTGATATTGTGCCCTTGCGACTGCAGTATTGGAATGTTGCCTCTTGATCAACCCAGGAGTCAATACCTGACCCGTCCAATGTTCCTCAGCAATTTTCGAAGTAGGGATATAAACACGGGTTCTGACATATGGCGGAAGGAGTAGGATTAGTTGGCATGGGCTTGACATTTTTTTGTAGAAAGATCCAACAAGGATCTTCATAATCTGGTGGATACATCTGGAAGCACCAGTTAATGGGATGTATCTAACGGCAACTTGAAATAAGTACAACGTACTTGCTTATACTATCTCCGCTTTGTTGAAAGCACTCCTGTAGCTGCCGAGAACGAGTACCATGCCGGGCAAAAAACAAGAAGACAGCGAGCTGTTCATCTGCTGTGATATACCAACTATTTTGGAGCCCATGATCTTGTTGCAGCTCATCTGATAGCTTCCAAAAGGCATATCTTGAGAGACCAAACTGCTTGTGAAATTGTTTGAAGTGCCTGTTGAGTAGTTCTTGCAGCCACAGTTGGCCAGTAAGAACCAAGTTACGCTTGGGCAGGGCAGGATGGCTGCTTCTTTTAGCATTTCTAAGATTCCGTGCAATAAGAGCTAGTGCAAGGCCTGCCACAGCAGCGTGTCTTTGCTCATCCAGATGTTTTTGTAGAGATATTCGAGCCATGATCTATCTAAAAAGCGAAATGTGACTAAACGCTACTAGGCTGTGAGATCGGTTTTGGGACCGTGGGAAGTCGGGCTGGCACTGCACGTTCCAGCCAGATGAAATTAGGCAGTGGTACCAAACGGGGCCTAAGTCTTTTATACTATAAGAGAATAGCCATAAAGGCCAGCATGTCCATGTCAAAGTAAGTGTCCAGAGCCAAAGCAAGCCATTGAACAAAGCACAGCACTCAATTGTCCTCTAATGGCCATCTGTCCATAAATTCTAACACTCCACCTCAATTGACAGTTGAGGCGCATCTGAGCGCAATAGCAAAAGATCTAGCATGCCAGGTGTGAGGGTGTTGGTGGGGGTGTCAGTGATCATGTCAAAAAAGGTTGTGCATGTGTGAATTTTGCCAGTGCATCAGGAAAGCGTCATATTGATTGAGATGTCCTTGAAAGTTCTTGGAAATTGTATAATTGGTTTTCTGGATGTTTTATATAATTCTAACAAACTCATTTCTTGATGACCTTGGAAAAAAATTAAAGTGTTTTGAATATGCATATAAGATCTAGAAATCAAATGATTAATTTTCCAAGCAATTCCAAGAACATCTCAAGCAAGATGACGCTTTGCTGATGTGCTGGCAGCTCCAATGGCCATCTAATTGTTGGTGATGATCTCTGGCTTGTGTGAGGGGCATAGAACATCCTCTCTGTTGTTGAGAGATGGGAGAGATTGAGGAGCACCATCTATGCACCTCCTTCCAACCTCTTTCCATGGATGATTCCCCAGTCCCTCATTCTGCTAAGGTGAACAAAGAAAGAATTTTTGGTGTTTTAATAGTCTGTCTCTGGGCTGTCATTCAACTTGACAAGACACTGCTCTCCATCTGCTACTGGCTTTCCTGAGTACCAATGGTATATGTGACTGGTTCAATTTGGTGCGGGATCTGTTGGACACAAGTGAGGTCGTCTGGCATGGTGGGGGTCTGGTGCACTGAAGTGGGGTTGTCTGGCTTGGTGGGGCTCTGGTCATGGCCTTCTGGTTCCTGCATTGCCACAGCCATGCAAAGCTCAATGACTACCCCCGTGACACTGTCCTTGCTTTTCTGACTCTCCTTGTCCTCTTTTCCTGCATCTCGTCCATTCTTATACACATCCTCCACGGTCTCCTGGATTTGACAAACATCTGCAGATAATTCTGAATGGCATTCATTCAGTGGCTCGGGTTTGGCAGTGGTGGGCATTGTCAGGAGTGATGATGGGGGCGTGCTTGTTTCCAGGTGTGTTAGCTTCACTGTCATCATACTTTCCAACCTCTTGACCTTTGGCTTGGGTGGCAGGGCATTTGTCCAGCCTCCTTCCCATGCCCACTGGAGAGTTTGAGCAGGAGCGTAGTTTTTGATCTGAGTAATATAATGCACGTGATAACAAAAATATTTCCCTTTTGAGCATACTCCCTTCAAACTCTCCAGAGGGCCTGGCACAAAAAATTTGTAAACAAGTTACCACCATCAATGGCAGAGCATTCCGACATCAGTCTGAGTGTGAATTACATCAGCACAATCAATTGAGATCTCAGATTGTCACATTGATTGTTGAAACGCATCTGCGCGTTGCATATGTCACAAGCCTATGGCCAGCACTCATGTACCATCCTTAGAGGAAATACGCAATCATACTTCTGAGTGCTTCAATGTCTGCCCGTGTCTCTGGCAGATTAAAGTTGTTGAAGCATTGCTCAGGCATGATCGCAACATTATTTTAATTGCCGGGATAGGGTTGGGGAAGACCCTGACATTTTGGATGCCCCTGCTGTTCCGAAAAGACCATGTTCAGGTTATTGTCACCCCTGTTAATCTTCTTGGAAAACAAAATGTGGAGTCACTCAATAAGGCGGGACTGAAGGGCATTTTTATTGGAGCTAATACAGCTATACCAGAGAGTTTTTGAGTGAGTACCAGCTTATTATATTCAAGATATTCTGAGCTTACCTATACCAATGTCACATTCGTGACACGTCACCATTACATCATCGTAACTCCGCTACCTCTGCTATAACTCCGCTACTCCGCATACCCTCTGCCCTACTCCCCGACAATTCGCCGACACCCCTATCACTTACTGTTCCCCGTTTTCCTGTTCACTGCCCTCATTTGTTATTCCTTCCTATTCTGATCCTTATCTTATGTTTCAGTTCCACATGGTCTTGACTAGTATTGCAAATACTCTGCTAGGTAGTCTTCCGACAGTTCCGCTCTAGACCGTAGCCCTTTAGTATTTAAACCCCCTTCACTTGTACTAGTTAGACCAGTTTGAATATTAACGTTATCTCCCTTCTCTTGTCGCCCTCTGTTCTCTCTTCATTCCGCTGTCACTCCGACATCTCCGCTCTTCTGAAATCTAGGACACGATATGCGTGAGAGGGCGCAGCCTATAAGCTGAAGCCAAGTCCTACTCTGCTCCTCGTTGTTCACTCCGCTCCGCTAAGTTTCCTTATTCAGTATTGTTTGTTTGCACGTTCATAACAACCAAGGCTATTGAAAACAGGCTCTACCAAGTCGTCATTATCAGCCCAGAACAACTCATAAAAGAAGGAGGAGGGTTCCAAAAACTCCTTGTGAATTCTCTGTTTACAAGACATGGTAGAACGGGAGCACTTTGATGATGAATGGAAAAAAAAGGAGGAACGGACCAAAGCGTGTTTAGAAAAACAGAAGCAAAATATACTTGCCTCGGTATCCCAAAATAAACAAGTCCATGTGAACACCCCACAGACAAACCAGGTCGACAACAACAAGTTGGCTAGTGAAGAGAGTGGCACGGATGATAGGGAGTCAGAGCATGAAGATTCCCTTGAAATGAGGGCTCAGTACACAGCTGCTAGTGCAACCAGTCGTATGAAAGGGAGGAAACAAGGCAAGATCACACTCAAACCTGCCATGGACAACCTCATTAACTGTGAGACTTGCAACATCCAATGTCATAGCCTCCCTATTGAAGCATATCTTGGGAGCAGTCAGATCAGTGAGTCTCTCATCAGCATCTTGACGCAGTTTCTGATGGAACAATGCTAGCACCTGACCCTGCTCATTGTGATCCCAATCACTCCTCAGGAGAAGGTTTCCCGTGTTGCAAAGTTGTTCCCACCAACCTCTGCTGTGACATTCACAACCTCCGCAAGTTTGATGCTTTCTCCATCCCTCCCCTCAAGTGCCCTCATCTCCCTGCTCTCACCAGACTTCTAAAAATGACTACTCCTACACCTCTTGATCTCAAACTCCATTGCAAACTGAATGATTGGCGGGTAAACGCCATGCTGGAGTCCTATGGGCATCATTGGCTCATCAACGTGGGTCCGGGCCTTGTGATGCCAAACAATGTTTTGAACCAAATCGTCAAATGCGGCAGGATTATCAATTTGGTTTAGAGACTGTTGAAGGAGACTTGTTGGGACAAAGCCATTAAACATGGTGAGGCCATCGTCGGACTCATCAAAAAGGTCTACCCCCCTCTGGCTGCACTTGCACCTCATACTATCAAATCACCTACCATCCCTGCGCCATCTAATACTCATTGAGTGCCTTGCAGCAATTGCGGACTTCAAGGGCAGACCAGTGCATTGACTACCAGGCGTACCACTGGCTTTAATCTAACTTTTTCTCTAGAACAAAGCAAAGAATGCCTCCAAAAGCTCACCACTGCATCGTCATCTTCCAAGGAGAACAACCCACCTGCCATCCAGTTCCAGCAATACTTACCACCCCCATGAACTTATATCTTTGTTCGATTTATATCCATGCAATATCCATCTTTCATTCTCCCACTAATTCCCCTACTACATCATCTGTGTCTATTCTACTATCATCCCCCTCATCCTCCCCTTTATATTGACTGCTTGCTAGTTCTGACCTCCCTTTGTCCATAGCATCTGGAATAATATATGTGCTACTTTGACCCGCAACTTTGACGTGAGCCCGTGATTCTATCAAATGCGCACGCAACCTAGAGAATGTTGCTTGCATATCTGGGTCTGTGTGGGCTGATGTAAGGTGATTGAGAGCAAAGTTTTGCTTGATTGAGATATGGATGCTTCGGTAGACCTCAACTAGTGTTGACTCCTTGATGATCCGGTTGACTGTGTAGTTCGAACTTTCTCCACTGTGTTCTGCCTTTGTGTACAGGTTATTGAGTTTGACACACCAGTCAACACCACGAAATTTGCCAGGCTTCCCTGTTGGATTGATTAGCATGTGATAGTGGATGGCTTTCTTGAGGCCAGGTGGGTAGATGACATAGAGGTTGTAGAGGAGATATATCATGTGTTTTGCATACTTGTGCTTGCCAGTCACTCAGAAGATGAATATGCATGGAATCAAACAGAGTTTCAGGCAGCCAATGTCGCCATGATTCATAGCATAAGATAACTCCTCATAAAGCAATGTGTATTTACTAAACAGAAGTGAGTTCTCGAGCTGCTGGTCACGTGAAGAAAGTGCTTGGTCACGCATTGTTGAGAGTGTATTGTCAGCAACATAATGGGCAGCTAAATGGTCGGCCATCTGTTGCAGTTGGTCCAGCAAAGGCTGAGATTGAGTAGCAAAATATTCAAGTGATGAGAGTGACAGATCCCTGGTGATAGACTCAACTCTCCAGCAATCTAGGCGTTGACAGATTCCTAAGTGGCTGATAGTCTGATGCATGCACCAAAAGCCTGGTTTGGATATAAAGGACCTGGTCTGTTTGGGTCGCAGTTGTGTAACATCATTCATTAAAGCAGTGTTGTCCTCATGAGCCTTGGATGGAGATACAAACAGGCGGTGGATAGAATCAGCACATGCCATCTTGACATGAAAGAAGCCAGGAACAAAGAGGACAAACTGGAACCAATTCCAGGGTGTCTGCTCAAGGGATTGTTGTAACTGTAGAGCAAGAATTTGATCACCAGTGCTAAGATCACCATGAAACATGATCATATACAATGTACCATCCTTGATCTTGTATGTAAACCCATCAGAATCATCAATGTGCATGCTCTCAGGGTGGCTGTGATTGGTTCCAGTTGTTCCACCTATGCCAGCCTGATTCATGAGGTCCATGATCATACTTATGTTCCCCGCCACTGTTGAGTTGCTAAACTCCATGGCATGAGCAGGTGTGATTGGCGTTTTAATGGGTGGGATTTGTTCAATCACCTCTGGAGGTTTGATGGAGTCGACAAATGGGGCGAAGTAGGCAGGCCCGTAATGGCAAAGGTCATGGGGGAATTTATAAGAGTTGAACTATGAAGCTCCATAGACATGGTGATGTTTTCTGAAAGCTGGCAGCCATTTGATTTACGCAGAACTCATGAATCTGATCAGCTTCAAGTCAAAGTGCATTAAACTGTTGTTGCCCCTGCAGAGATAGCAGATCCATCACTTCTTTCCGCAGTAGCTTTTGATACATGACAAACAACTAGTCATTATCAATGCTTGAGAGGTCTTGGGTAGATTGGGCAAAGCGTGCAGCAGGTGTGTGTGCATTGGTGTGAAGATCAATGTATTCTGACTCAAATTCTCAGTTGGAGAGAAGAAAGAAAAGGAATGAGGATAATTTGATTTTATTTCCAATGAAGTGGCACATTAGGTTAACATATGTATCATCCATTATCAGTGTAGTACCTGTAGGATGCTTGACCTCAATCGATAATGCATTCATCAGCATTTGATGCTCAAAAGGCGCATAGCAAGTCTGCCAAAATTAGTGGCTGTGTTATTTATGTGTGTTTTATGCCAGGGTCTCTAGAGAGTTTGAAGGGACGTTTGGAGTGATGGATGGATTCAAAAGGAAATATGTTTTGGTTTGTTGTGATAAACATGCAACTAGCTACTGAGATGAAGCACTGCACTTGGTCCCTCTTGAACTCTCCAGTGGGCTGCCCAAGCCTTGTCCCCAGTGTTGACCTCTGCAGCATTCACCTCTGCATCTCCACCCTTTCCTTTCTTGCCATCCTTTATTTTAGAGGGTCCTTCCCCCTCCTTTCCACCTCCTTTGGTCCAGCAATCTGCTTTGATGTGGCCAACCTTTCCACAATTGAAACATGTCCTTCCGGACCCCTTCTTGGACCTGGAACCCTTCTTGTCTCCATTTGCATGGAACGCCATGTCTGTGTTGTCCTTCTTGGGCTTAATCCAGTTTCTTATAACTCGCGTGTCATACTCATTGGTGACTAGGGGGATCATGGTGGAGGGGCTTGGTTCAATTTTCCGGAGCTTGGAGGAGGCCATAACAGAGGCCACAGTGGTGTTGTAGGCTGCGGGGAGCAACACAATGATGATTGAAACATATTTCCAATCTAGTAAGTCTGTTCCTAGAGCAGCTAACTTTTCATAATACTCTGCTAACTTGTCGAAATGCTCCCAAACATTGTTGTCATTCTCGCACATCACCTCACCCATCCTTCTTCTCAGTATGTTCACCAGCATAAATGACTGCTCCTCAAACATCTCCACCACTGCTGTCCATACTCTCCTTGCTGTCGGCTTCAACCAGACTTGATTGAAGACCAAATCGGGCAGTGTGCTGGCAATCACCTGCTTGGCAATTGCCTTGTTCATCTGCCACTTCTCTGTGGCTTCCGAGGGACCTGATCCTTTTGACATTCCCAACCCCTCTGACTCCATCTGCTCACTGTCTCCCCTCCCTTTCTCCCATGCTGCCTTCTTTTCCTCAATGTGACCCAAGATTCTACGGGCTGCTAGTGTTATGATTTTCTTTTTCCTTTCTCGATTAACTTTCATCGATATCTCTGATAATCAGTATCTATCATTGATCCTTTGGATCATATCAGAGACTGATTATCACCATTGGCCCCGCTTACTATACTGCGCTTACTCACTAATCACGGCTGATCCATCTATCCCTTCCATTTCTATACCATCTGTTCTCATGCTGAATCAGCCATTACATATATCTCTCATCAGATTGGACATTATAAATAGCACAGGAACCTTGATATTAGTATATAAACACATGTACAAGTATCAGTATTCCTTAGCTAAATCTACCTTGGCTTTGCACCTTGACTAAATCCTCAACCCAGAGGATCTTCTAAGTTGCTCTCGCCTTCTCTTAGCTTGGAAGACTACTAGTTGCTCCTGCAACTATAGCCTTATAAGGCATTACCTCGCTTACGAATGTGTGAGTGTAACAATAGATTTAGCTCTACAAGCAAAGTTGACCCCTTGAGGTCCAAACCAAGCACCACGGATGTAAGAAGATCAGACAGACCAATACCTCTAAAGTTTCCACTAGGAGCATAGAGAGAAAACAATAACCTCATCTAATTTCAAGGAAAACTCTATCAGAGAACAACAGGAGGAGATATCAATTGGATCGAGCTCAGCCAGAATGACTACCTGAAGCTTAAAAGACAAGGACGAACTCCTGTATATAACCCCGAGGAAGACACAGACAAAACAGACGAAGAAGAAATGGACAAAGGAGACACCGACAACTTTTTAACAATGACGACCAACAGAACTAAAGAAGTCAAATTACAACAACCTACCGATTTCACTGGAGATTGAAAGCAAACCTGGAACTTCCTCTTGGAAGTTGACAGCTACCTCAAAGCCAACCCTGAAATCTATGACAACGACTAGAAGAAAGTAATATTCATGCTCTCCTTCCTCAAAGGAGAAACAGCTGAAGCATGGAAGTTAAATTTCATCACAAACTATGAGAAAAGAGAGAAAAGAGAAGATGAAGCACCATCACTCAAATATGGAACATATACCGAGCTCAAGGAAGCCATCAAAAGAGACTTCACCCCCGCATTAGAAGCAGGAGAAGCCAAGAGAGAACTCACTACAGTCCTCAGAAGGTAAGACAAAGCCATCCCTGATTTTAATTCGTGTTTCCGAAACATAGTGGCAAGATTGGGACTCACAGATGAAGCAATGATCATCAGCCTTTATATGAAAGCTCTCAATAACCCGGCTTTGGTCACTCGACTCCTTCAGATCGACCCCATTCTTGATACCACTGCTCAATGGTACAAAAAAGCCACACAACTCGACTCAGTTTATCAGCACGTACAAGAAATGGAAGGAAGAACTCCTATTAAGGGATACAATTATAATCAAAGCAAGCCAGAACCCCCCACTCGCAATATCAAAATTGTTGACTTCGGAAGTACAAAGACCACCAAAGATTGGAAGAAAAACATCAAGTGTTACAACTGTCAACAATTGGGACACATCGCAAGGAACTGCCCTCAGAAGACAGGGCCATCTTCTTACAAACCACAAATGGGAAAAGAAGTTATTAGACAAGTTAGAGAGATGATGAAGGAACTACCCAAGGAGGAACAAGTCAAAGCATACAACGCCTTGGAAGAGGAGGGCTTTTAGATCGGCGTATTATCTCGACGTTAATACAGGCCAAAAAGCAGCACAACCTTTTGTCAGACAATTCAATGACTCAATGAAAATACCGTTTATAGTCTCAGACAAAGGACGAACCGTCAAAATCGAAGCACTCCTTGATAGTGGAGCACAAGACCAGTTCATTGAAGAAGGAATGGTTGAGAAACTAGAACTCACCAGGAAGAAAATTCAAAAACAGATCACTATTTGGAATGCAGATGGTACAGAAAATCAAAGTGGAAAAGTAACTCAGTACACCTAGATAACTGCCACAGTTGGAGGGATTGAACAAGAAGTAAAACTACTCATCACCAAAATCCCCGACTCCAAGCTTATCCTAGGACTACTATGGCTAATGGAGTGGAACCCAGTGGTTGATTGGCAGAAGAAAACAGTACAAATAACAAAGGAACACTCTCGAATCAGTCCCCTCCAAGAAGAATATAAACAATGAAGAAAAGAAGAACTTGAAAGCCTTCAACAGCAGGAAACCAGAAGGACCAAATACAATACAGTTACTATTGAAGATGAACCAGAAGAAGACTCAAGACTGATCCAGGAAGCAAAAACCATGTTTTCACAACAACTAGTCCACCAGACGGCAAGCACAAAACTCACAGAGACTAGCATCCCAGCCGAATATCAACCGTATCACAATGTAACGTGGCATGATGCCAGGTTACCATATGAGGGGGGTGTTACAGTCTATCACCGTCATGCTATATAATTGTTACATTATATTATTATTAAGCAGCTTTTACATTTGTCCTACGTAGTAAACTAAGTATCATTGCTGGTTTACTTGTTAGGATTGTAAGGCCCCCTGTAACTGCTGTTACACTTTTTTAAACCCCTACAACCATAGTAAAGCTACTAGGCTTTACAAGATCGATTTGCACCAAAGCTATACCCTGAGCTTTTGGATATAGCAACCCCAAAGTACATCAGACTTCGACTGACACATGTCAAAACAACTACTACCACCGATGCTGCGAACCAATGGAAAACAACAAATCCACCATGTGTTCCCCAGAAACTGCGACCACTGTGCGACCGACGCGCCAGCAAGATGTATCCATGAGCTGGAGAAGCTCGACGGCCACGTCAACAGAACCAGCGTTCATGTACGACCTGGTGAGCTCTCAGGGCTCACGGCACGAACGTGGACGACCACTCGACGGGTCAATTACAGTGGCTCAAGGGGCTGTCCCAGTGTTTGTCAATTTCTCAAAGATCAGATTGTGACGGGTCGCCGACGCAAGCAAGAATTCTGAGATAAATATCGGTAATACTATTACCTATTATCTACAAAATGGCCCTTGGTTTGTGTAATTCCGATCAAAACTCATGAAGAAATAAATCAAACAAAATAATTGGTCACTGGGACAGTGTTTTTGCTAGTATTCTTCTAACACTTCTTTTGCTATTTATTCAATTTTATCGATAGCTGGTAGGCTCAAATATGGACAAACAATGTCATGTGACCCTAAATATATAATTCTGGATGTTTGTATATATTTAACAATCCTTCTTTCTCTTCTACTATCACCATGAAATCCACTTCTTCTACTAAACGCTCTGAAGTCATGAAACTGCTTATGGAGGGGGAGTCAGTG
>JABCKM010019942.1:3999-18212 GCA_018221805.1 Rugosomyces carneus
ACTTGAGAACGACAAGGGAACCGTCGGGACGGGTCGCATCCATAACTGCACCGAACTGAGCGCAGTGAGAAAGAGAACAGCCTGAGAGAACCAGATCTGATACTCACCCCATTTATGACACCGTCCTCGCGATGTAACCAGTCCTTGGATGATTGTGGCCAGGATGGCACCCAGTCAGGATGGTAACGTTGCCTGAGAGTGTAACCGCGGTCCTTGAAGAAACTGTAGTCGTCGCGCCAAACGCGCTCGGATGAGGTGAGTGAACCGTCCCATAGACCAGTGTCATTGGCGAAGTCCTAGGGTAGGGCCATGATCAAGGTAGTCGCGACATTGTAGCCGTTTTCAAACCTTCATGTTATTATTTCTACCGGCTGCCGTCATGACACCGACAAGTGCAAAAGATCTGAATCGAAACATCTCGGGGACTGCTCTTGCTTTGTACTTTAAACGAAGCGTCCTCGTCATCTCGTCCCTTCCTGTAAATTCACCATATTTTTTTCTCTCATGGCTGCCGTTGAGATTATTTCTATCAGTAGCACATATTCTAATTATAGCACACTGATCCTGAGTGATACCAATATCATTGCATTTTTAGACGTTGGGGAGAAAACAAGATAACAAGGACTACATAAAAAACACAGAGGATGGAACAATTGTGATGTACAAGATATATATAAGCCATGCGAGAACACAAGAAAGGTCGTGTCTGAAGTATGAACATGCTACAACTGAGAAAGCAAACAAATGATATGCGGATAGGGTATTATGTCTTGCCTTTGAAAATGGATTTAAATCTATTCTCAAAGCCGAACCGTTTGTTGGCAGCTGGCTGAGCACGAATTTGTTCCAGAGGAGGGAACCCCATTCTCGCCAGCTTTGTCGAGGTTTTGCCACCACGGGCAGCGGCAGTGGGAGTATGAGGAGCAGTTAACACACGAGAAAGGGGAGGTCCGAGTTCCGCTTCGCTATCTAAACCCTCCACGGAGTTGATACGGCTGAGCTCGCCACTAGTATTGGAAGTTTCGGGAAGCGGAGTTCGAGAGCGCACAATGCGAGGGCCTGGACTGGAACCGCGCCTGGCTGATAACGTGCTAGCAGATTTTACATGGCCGTGAACAGTTTCTTGATCGTCGAATGACGCCGCATCATGGTCAATGTTCAAATGACTAGGAGGAGATATTCCAAACCCGGATGCTGAATGAGATGTCTGATGAAAGCGTCCGACCTGGTCGTCTGAAGATCTGGGTGAAACTGTTCCAGGTTGTTAGAGTCGAAAAACACAGTGACATGGGTCGAAACACTTACGCCCTTCTGCAGTAGACGGTCGTTTCGGATCCTTCTTCCCGGACTTCGACTTCGGCCTACTAGGTCTATGTTCCAGACTATGTTGACGCTCCACCCCGTTGCGCCTCGGGCCCAGAACCATCGTGTCATTCATATAACTGTTATGGACGGAAGGTTCAGCGCTTCTCACAGGCGATTTCGATTGGCCATCAGCAAGTGCCCTTCGTTCCTGTTCTTGCTTTTGCTCTCGTAACTTTCTCTCCAACGCTAAACTCTCTCCGTATGCCGCTAGTCGTGCACTCAGTGGTGAGCGACCTGTACTCATTGTGCCAGATCCCAGATCACTCGAATTAGCCATTTCCAGAATGTCTTGCTGAGCTTTCTGGACAAGCGCTTCTGCCTGTGCGTGTGATGATATTGAGCTGATGTCAATGTCAGGTGGGATGTGATAGCGTCGTTCATGTGGTGTAACAGTTGAAGAAGTAGGCAAGCTCGTTTTTCGTGTATCACTTTGAGATTCTACTCTCTTAGTATCTTCGGGTGCTAATAGATTCGCATATTGGTTAGGACTTGGCACTGCGACATCAACGAAATGCTCCTGCCCGCGTTCTGCAAACCCAGGTGTGGTGACCGTTTCGCTTCCACTTCCACTGCTGTTGGTCGTGCCGCTAGCGCTCAGTTGCGGGTTGTGGCGGCTGTCGGCCGTGCTCGTACTACTAACAGAGTCGCCCCTGCTACGAACGCCTTCCTGGTTTGGGACGCGAAGGAGGTCCTGGGAGTAATTTGCGGGTTCCAGTTCATCATTTTCTAGCGCAGGAGGTCTGTTGATGCTGAATGGGAATTCGGAGCTGATGAGTGACGAATCTTGCGCATCTGTAGGCAAAATGGGCGAGAGTGAGGACTGGGAAGATGTGTCGAGAAAGGATTCCTGGTTTTCTAGAAGAAGTGCCGAGGGAGGCGATCTGGGAGCGTTAGGGCTCATTCTAGAGCCTTCGTGCAGGGGCTGGCCATACTCGTCTTCGTCTTCGTCATCATCATCGCCATCCTCTATAACTTTCCTATTCTTGCCATTAAACTCAGTAATGGCCGCAGGCGCCGAATCAGGTACCAGATCTTCCTCACTCAGCCGCGGTTCTGGCGTAGCGCCTGTTCGAGTAATCTCGGTCCGTCTTCTTGGAGCCACAAACGACCCAACGCTATTACTTCCTCTGAGGCCAGGAGCGATTCCGGGGCTTTCAACTTCTTCTCGTCGCGCTCCGGCACTTGCGCTCGACGAGGAGTCGAATCTAAGTGCCCGGAATGCGGAAGATGAATGACCACTAGATGGCGTCCGATTATGAGCTTTTAGAATGCTAGGGCGGGGAGGGGATTTTCCGGATTCTCCGGGGCTGTCCCCTGGAACGACCACGACATCATCGTCAAAGACTGCCCCGCCCCGATAACCAGGGCTCGAGCTTCGGAGACTCCCACCTGAGCCGGATCGATCACGCCTATGACCTTGCGCACGAAGATAATCTAGTCTCGTAAGAGGACTAGAGCCAGAGCCCGGGCTCGCTTCGTCGCCGCTGAACCTTGCACCACTTCCGGTAGACCTTGAGCGATCTCGATTCTGTCGGCGGCGTTGTCGATCATGTCGTTCTTGCGCGAGCGTATTGTGCATATCGACGGCTGTCGGTCGAGGAGAGGGTGTTAAAGTTGCTGAGATTTTTCTAGGAAGAACGTGTTGTGTTATGGATTCCATTCGTGAGGATGCATCGCTCCCTCGATGGAAACGGAATCCATGTCGGGGTGAGGTGCCGCTGCTGAGATCGGCGGTCGGGAGCGGGTTAGCTAAAGGACTGGGATGTCTCGGAGGGGAAGATGTGAGTAATGCGCTAGTCGATCCTGGGGGTGTCTGCGGAGTATCTGGGGATGACCCGGCTTCGCACACCTGAGCTTTCTTAAATAGACTCATCAGAGAATATTTGCTTCCCAACTTCCTTACTGGCGGCCTTCCGGAAGGAACAAGACTTGAATTCGTATCCTGTTCGGACCCTTCAGCGCCAGTGCCTGCCGACCGAGGTCTTCGAGGACTTGGACTACTATTCATAGTCGGAGTGGACGTTTTCCTACTCCGAGTATAACCAACTGATGGTGATTGAAAAGGCAGTGAAGGTCTACGAGGACCGGTATTACTGGAGTCATCGCTCGAAGGGGGGTTGAATACGTAGTCTCCGGTTGGCTTTGTTGGAGAAGCAGGGGGTGTGGATGTAAGTAGGGCACTCGATGACGTTGGTGGCTGTAACCTCACGTCGGTCGTGGACGACTTGAATTTGTTGAGGGCTTGGTCGATGGATTGCTTCACATGTAAACGTTTCCAAGAGTTTTGAGATGAATCCGCGTCACCACCTAGGGAACCTAAGCGCTCTCGAGTGGTATTTCCACTCAAAGCTGTACTCTTCGAACCGTCTGTAGCACTACCGCCGGGCCGTTCCCTAAGATCACGATCCTTATTAGCTACCCATTGTTTCAACACGTCAGCGCACTCGAGCCAGCCGTGTTTTCGTGCTAGCATTTCGGGGGTAATACCGTGTTTGTCTGAGCGATCGGCGTGGGCGCCATGAAGTAGGAGAATAGTGACAGCTTCCGTGTTCCCGTTTGCAGCGGCAAAATGTAAAGGAGTAGAACCGGAGGTACCGACGATTGGCGCGGACGAGTCTCTGTTTTTGTCGTTGGAGAAACGGCGCGGCAGCCTTCCATGAAACTTGGCATTTCAAAGTTAAAATGGCAGATGAAAGTAGCACACACCTTGGTGCATTAACGTCGGCTCCGTGATCTATCAGTAACCTGACAACCTGGACATTGCCACCTGCACAAGCAGCATGAAGAGGGAGTACACCGTCGAGTACTGAGTTGATAGGTTGACCGTGTTCCAATGCATACTCAACAAGACCAAGATTTCCCGTCGCAGCGGCGGAGTGAAGACCAAGACTAGGAACTTTATAATCATAAAAAGTAGCTGTTATTAACATTGATAGAGATACGTGAAATTGGGAACGCACACTCGGTGGTAACGTTGTACTTTGCTTCCGCTCTTTGGTGGGCAGTCCGCAATGCGACGGGCATTATGGTGGAAGAGACCACCAGTCAAGATGTGAGGTGATTCAATCTTATAACAGTGATGCTGAATGGCGAGGACGGCTCAATTGATGTCTAGGCTATTGTCTCTGGATCCGGATTCCGATATGATGCTATGCGAGGTTGACGATGTCAGTGCTCTGCTGTTGCTATGGAGGTTATGTAGCTGGAGGAGGAGGAGAAGGCGGTTGGGGAAGATGGTGGTTTGCGGGCAAAGAGGTGCTCGGCGTCACTGTGCAATCCCACTGTTGCCGTATTCGGTGCCAAAAATACAATCAAAAAGTTGCCTTCATTTTTATCTCATCTCCGCTCCACTCGCTTTGGCCCGTATTCCCCGCATTTCTGGCCTCCTTGGCCTCTCTTTTTCAAACAAAAAATTTCATTCTCTCTCTCACACCACACAAACCGTGCGTCCAAGGTACCAACGTCCTCCAACTTGTTGCCCATTTAGTCCGAGTAAGGACCTGATCTGATCCTGCCACCCTGCTCCACAAATCCTCTAGTCAACCCCCGGTTGTCCTAGAACGCACTTACTCCCTCCTCATTACAACGAAAATCCTAGCCGCATGATAACATCTACACGTTGGACATGTTTATTCACACAACCAAACCATTTTACCTGTCTAGGGCTATCTACACTTCTTGTCCCCAGAATAGCAGTGTCCCCCAAACGTGTTCTGCGTTGCTGTGTAAGAATGTGGCATCGAACGAGGGCACGTTGACATCACGGGGGGGAATCAGATTCCAGAAGCGTAAAGATACCCTTGTAACCTTGTAGGTCATGGGATTCTGGAAGGGTATGGGCCCCTCACTAGCGCTCATTGCGCCTGCAGAGCACAGGAAACTATGTCCCAATCACAATGTGACCCGTCTCAACTATGTAAAATTACACAAGTACCGGCAGTGCTTGATGGTTACTCGGTCCAAGAGCGGCGCGTTGCTGGTGCAATGCCACTTCAGAAACAGATTATCAACGAACGCTTTGATATATATCACGCTGTACTGTAACAGTAGATGCGTATGCACTTAATAGTTACAAGTCTGCCTTATCTAGTTCTATCCCCGTGTACAATGGGGCGCGGAAATAGCCAGCAGCGCGATCATAAACGATGGTGTCGCAATGTTCTCCAAAAGTACACATTCATGGTGTCATGCAACCGCAGCGCCATACCTGTACGCGCCGATAATCTTGTGAGATTGTTCTTTTTTTTGGGAAACATTGATGCGCTGGATAGCAATTAAAGTTCGTGTCATAACTTAAGATCATCCACCGTTACTTGCGATCCACGTTCAAAGGAACAATATCAGAAACTATGTCAGTTATATACTTTTCCAGCTTTGCAGCCTCAGTGTCGTCTCAGTTGTCCATATAAGTTTATCATATGCATATACTGTCCAAGAAGCCTTTCGCCCAAAACAAGGATGCCCATATGGCAGAAATACCAAACAGGAAAGTGCGACTTCATCAGCACAGGAGATGCCACCTGGGGAATACTTGTTGGTTGTATGAATTCAAAGCTAGAAATCAGCATAGGAGCAATTGGCCGGGGAACGGTAAAGCGAGGAAACGCTGAATAGCACGCACGCCATTTTCCCGGAGTTCAAAGATGCCTGGTCCAGAGAACCTTGAGTTATATGTCAGGCAAGCTAGTAGCAAGTTGTAAGGCGTGTCGTTGCGTGTCGTTGTATTGTAATATCTCGGAAAATTTTTGGTCAAACAAATTTTAGCGGAATGTGCTGTGCTGCCACCGACACAGCTGCGCATTCACCTACTAGCCTGAAACCTGAGCAGGTGGCCAATCAATCATGTTATTTTTTGAGCTTGACGGGCGCAAGTGGGCCTACCAACCATCGGCAGATGTGAGATGTAAAATTCCAAGCGCCGAGTTTACGATCATATAGCAAAAACTTACGGGTTTACTAGGAAGTTTGGGAGCTGCACGATTGTCGACGAACCGTCGAACAACTGACCGTTATCCGCGAGTGCCGGTGAGTCCTCGTTGTTGTCCTAGGACATCTAGAACTCCTGTCAAGTGACGCTGATAGTCGCTGATTTATGTTTGTCACTTGTACAGACAGACGAGCTTGAAACTGGTAGTAAAGGAACGATTCTCTTGCTGAGGACTCGTAGACGTTTCGATGATAAATGCTAACTCATTAAACGTTTAGTAGGCGTTTACACCCTTGCCAAACGGTAAAACTAACAGCAGTCATTGGAACTACTTTTAAGTACCCAATCGTCAACCCGACATAAAAGCCCCTCCATCCCCCGGAGCGCCAAACAGCGCCAATGGTTTCACTCAGACGAATCCAGCGGTCGGGACGAGTGATTCCGCCTACTTGCATGCGGCGGCGAACGATCTCGAAAGGATACGATGCGGTCTGGGCGATCACGCCTGAAACAGCGCCAATAGCAAGATCGGCCAGTGGCGTCGCTGGTGAGTGACCAGCTTTGTTTGGAGGCAGAAAACGAGCTCTGAGAAAGCCCCAGCTTAGAAAAGATACTCCTGCGTATGGAATCATTCCTGCGATGGTGACGGAAAATCCGCGATAAAATTTGAGTATAGGAAATCGGTCAAGTAGCTCCTTTGAATCCACAATTGGCTGAGGCCCAATAGAAGGGGAGGGTAATGTACGTTCATTGTATATATGACGGGCGGCTTGTGTAAAAGAGACTGGTTTAGAATTTTCGTGTTTGCCGGGTGACCTGGTATGGAAGGCCATGCGAACTCGGATCAAGTCTAGGGGATATGTCACCAATACAGAAGTGATTCCTATTCTGCCATGTTGAGAGAAAAAACACTAAGGTGGAGTGTAAAGGGGTACCCACCTGATATTGCTCCTGCTACAAAGCGTCGTAAATTGGTCTCTTGTTGTCGAGTAGGCATCAAAATCTAAAGGGCTAAAAATGAGTTTTTGTGCGTCATTACTAGTTATGCTTACATAGTGGGCTTGATCATATGCCATGAACTTGATGGCTGCGTAGGGGAATATACGCAATAAGGTTGCGGAATGACCTTGAAAGAGTCCTCTTGTTCCTCCTTGTCTATAAATTTCAGCGCCAGCGCGAAATGCACCACTCCATGACCCTAGAAAAAGATATGTTAGCCCTCGCGTGATGTCATTCGATGCCAAAGGTAGCTCGCCAGCGTATTTAAGGAACTCGGGATTTGAGGCTTGAAAAAGGATTTTAACCCGATCGAGAGGTGCTACTACCGTCTTTGCCTGGGTGACTCTTGAGAAAGGGTGAAGCACATGAGGGGATGAAATCAGCTCACCACGCTACCTGCGACTCCACCAGCGAGACCCGAACGGATAATGTAGTGTAAACTCTGCTTATCTCGAGAAGTCGAGACATTTGGACTCATTCGAACGGGGCTTCTATAGGATTTAGTGAGAGGAGTTCATTCAAGAGCTAGTGGGAAACAAGTCCGAAACGCTTTCCAGAGGTCCTTCCGCTCGGATGAGCCGTTCCGACGGCAGATCCCGACAGTGCCCCACATTACTGAACGCGACGATCACGTTACTCCCATAACCACCATGTCCTCAAAGGCAAAAGCAGAGGCAAAAGTGCCTATACTCAAAGGCCAAGAAGGTATAAAGATGACAATCGCTCTGACTACAATATCTGACATTGAAGTTAGCTGAGGATAAGATCCTTGGATACATGAAAAAAGTATCGCAGTCGATTGTCCCGCTATTTCTGCGTTCACCCACCCCCTTAGATGAATCGACCTTTTGGTGCGGTAGATGTCGCTGCAAACCTTAAAGGCGCCGTACCGAAAGCTACCACCCAAAAGATTCTTGTCTCGCTTGCGGAGAAGGGTCATTTGGTCCAAAAAACCTATGGCAGGTCATTAGTGCCATTATATGCGCGTAAACTTCACCTTTCATCTAGGGAAAACTACATTTTTTGTGATCAACCAAGCCAGTCTTGAGCTGGTCCCCGCAGACGTATTTTCAAATCTTCAATCTGAATATAAAGTCATCGACGACGCGAACAAGTTGCTTGCTGCCACTGTCAAAGTCGCAAATCTAGGCATAGTTTATGCCCTTGAACAGATTGGCTTGATGCTCACTTTTTCTCAGAGCTAACGAAGCTCAAAGCAGCACCCAGTGATCTTGAATTAGATGATCAGGTCAAGAATGTTACGACGACGGTGGGTCCTGTGCTGATTTTCTAGTTGGAGAGACGAAAGATCTCCTTAGGTCACTTCTTTAACGGCACGCTTGGATCCTCTCCGGTCTGGTGTACCACTCGTTTCAGAAAAAGAACTTGCGTTAATTGACACAGACTGGGCGAAATGGCGAGCTGAATGGCTGACACGGAGAAAGGTTTTCATGACGTGCGTTCACACTGCGCATTCCCGTTCTTGAGAGAAAGTGAAAGCCACACGATATGACACTCAACACCTGTCCTTTGTTTAGATTTTGGCAGATGGTAACGGACTCCCTACCTCCCCAGGAATCGGCAAGCCTTGCGGAAGACCTTGGTATCGAAATGGACAGTGCTGAACATCTTGCTCTCGAACGCTCTCATCTCTGTGTTTGCTCCAAGTCGACTAACCCACTAAAACGGAAGCGATAGCAATGAATGTTACTAAACGATGCTCAAGTGTTGTGCAATTTTCACGTGTGCTCAGTACAACTTCGGGTGATAAATTAATAGCTAGCGTTTAATAGACAGTGTTTTAATTTCGTTGGGGCTATAGCCATTTGAGATAAACAAGTGCAAATACATACCTGGACGACTTCACTCTGGTCTGACTTGTGATTTTGGTCATTCTGATCAGGTTCTCGGTCACTCCAACCTTTACCGCTATCTGGTACTCATTCTAGCGCCTCACTTTGGAGGTCGTAGGGGCTATTGGCACCATTTGCCTCAGCCAGCTCGCACTGGTGCCCCATATATTCCCAGTGGACTACCGGATTTTTTGCGCGTTTCCAAGGCTATCTAGCAAGGAAGCGTCGAATCATATTCCGCGCAAGTCACGTTCGCTGGTGACTTATCGCCGATGACTGTTACACAGCGCAAGCCCCAGCATTTACCGGACGAGATTCAAAGTACGTAATCTCGATTTGAGTGACCATGTTAGGTATTGAAACAATGTTTTCCAGCTGTAAATGAACCTGGTATCCAATACCAATGCGACGCGTGTGCTTGCGACTTGACACACACAGTACGTATCAAATGTGCGGATCCGGCATGTCAACAGGAGGAAGGGGTAGACATATGTCCACCATGTTTTTGTGCTGGAAAGGAATTCGGAAAGCACAAAAGATACCATGCGTATCGTGTTGTTGTAAGTGACCACGATACAACTCACTAGAACTTGGCTAAATTAAACTATGCAGGAAATTAACTCGTATCCTATCTTTACCGAGGACTGGGGTGCGGACGAGTAAGCTTTAGCCTTCAAATGCCCTTGTCTGCTAGTTTTGACCCATTGCCAAAGAGAGCTACTTCTTTTGACGGGTATAGCAAGTCATGGCATTGGAAATTGGAAAAAGATAGCCGAGCACGTTGGCACCCGAACGACAGAAGAGGTCGAGAAACACTACAATGCAGTCTATGTGGATTCTCCAAACTGGCCTCTGCCTGTGAGTCTTTGTCCTGTCATAATCTCTACACCATAAGTGACGCAGGGCCACTTTCACTCAGAACATGGATCATGAGTTTGACATCGACCCTGCAGAATTCCAAGACCGGAAACGACGGCGGATATCTACTATGAACGCAATCGCTCCACCTCTTCCACAAGTTGCACCCACTTCTGCTCCTGGAATTCATGAAATCGCGACTTTCCTTCCTGGTCGCCTCGAATTTGAGCATGAATTAGACAACGATGCAGAGGATCTAGTTAAAGACCTAGAGTTCGGAGTTTGTCTCGAGTATGGCGGGGACCAATTGCCAGAAGACGAAGACGACCTCGACGTACTTGCAAGACTAAAATGGAAAGAGGAGCAGAAGCAGGTAGCCGAGAATGGTGTCCCCGGGCGAGGGAAGACCATTGTACCTGGAAAGGGCCCTACTAAGGGACCACCAATGGTGAATGGAAAGACTAATGGTCGTCACGGAAACGGAACTTTTGTAAAGCAAGAGAGCATGCCGAAACCTGTTGATGGCACAATGAATGGGACTGGCTCTCAGGATGAAGAAGGCTTAGAAGAGCCAACGCAACCACCTCCTTTTGAGACTTCAGAGTCTCTCGGGTTCAAGCTCACACTAATGGAAATGTACAGTCAACGGGTAGAAAAGAGGCTTGAGGGGAAAGCATTTATATTTAACAGAGGTCTATTAGAGTACAAAAAGGTACATGCGTGAATTACTTTCTCGAACATAGGCTGAACTTTGACAGATGCAAGCCGCAGAAAAGAAGCGTCCACGGGAGGAAAGAGATTTTGTGCACAGACTACGCCCATTTGCTAAACTACAAACAGCTGAAGACTACGAAGCTTTTGTGTCGGACATGCTCTGTACGGCTGATAGATTTGGGTAATTCCTTATGCTGACTTATACTTTCAGACGAAGCAATATTACGCAAGAGGATACTGGAATTGCAGACTTATCGTCGTTTGGGCTTAATGACTACCACAGACATTGAAAAATATGAGGTGGATCTAGCTAAAAGGGTGGGTCCCATTTCCTCCCCCAATGTTAACATTTATTGACGGGTCCTGTCTACTGTTGTAACAGACTCAAGCCAAAGCAAACTCTACCCGCGAATATCACGCTGCAGACCGTTTGCATAACCGTTCCGTGGGGCGTCATTCCTCTGGTCCAGATCCTCGTCGCGCGGCGTCATTACTCGGCGATGCAGACTTGAATGAACGTGAGGCCACTCCCAGGCTTCCTGTCTCTGCTGCTGCTCCCGGTCGCCGCCTTCGTAAGTTTTACAATATAAAAACAAGGTTCTCTCAACCTAACAATGTATACTTCCAGCGCCGCCGAAAAATCTCGCCAACAGCCCATCGCTTCATTTGCTCACACCAGCAGAGCAAACCCTATGTTCGCAACTGCGCATACTTCCTAAGCCTTATCTCGTCATTAAAGAGACTCTGGTTCGGGAATATGCAAGAAGGGGCGGTAAACTACGACGCCGAGAAGCTAGAGACTTGGTCAAGATCGATGTCAACAAGACCAGTCGGATATGGGATTTTCTGGTTCAGGCGGGAGTTCTCAAAATTACTAACGAACCTACAGCGACATCCACTACTGATGCTAGGTGAGATCCGCCTTGTGATTGCATTTTCATCAACTAAATGAATTTTTGTGTAGGGCTTCCGCAGGCGCGTCTGTGGGACCACCAACTACACCTTCTGTCAACGGCTCACCTTCGAAAGAATCGCAACCTCGCACATCTCCGCTACCACCACCTCTCGCCGTTTCATTGTCCTCGAGTAGTCACACTAGCTCACTTCACAATGGATCCATGTCGTCCACATCGAGCATCACACTTCCCTGGCCCCCTCACTAGTTAATATCCAGCTCGTGGAATGCTTCGTTTGTATCATTATTATTCTGACGGCTTTCGTATTCTATCCACTGCATTTGTACTACCAACCACGCCATATATATTACACCTTTGAATTAAAACGCGCAGCGCTCGCCTCTGCGACACGCGTTTTCAATGGTGTCGATGGGGCACCTCGTATCGTTGCAGTGATTCCGTTATCAGAAGATATAAATCCCCAGGATATCGCGAAGTATCTTGCCGAAGGTGTAGATTCAAGGATAGAGGGCGACCCGGCAGACAATGGATTATGGAAATTAAAGTTCGCTCCTCGTATTCCCGATCTAAGATCTTAAGCTAAAGTCGTTTCCTCTGACAACAGAGTCGATAGGTTTAAAGCAAGTCTCCAAATCATAAATGTACCTTACAGAAAGTTCTTTGCTGCTCTCGATGCGTGCAAAGTCGCTGATTATGTAGTCTTCGCACTTTCAACCACCGTTGAGGTTGATAAATGGGGAGACACACTGCTACGTACGCTCCAAGCTCAAGGACTCCCGGACGTCGTCACGGTTGCGTCACCCAATGCACAACTTGAACTAAAGGAAAGATCTGGGGTTGTTAAATCCCTGCTCTCCTTCATCCAGTACTTTGTTCCAAGTCAAACTAGAGTCTTTGACCTCCATGTAGCTTCTGATCTGTTGAACGCTGTACGTTGTCTGACGGAGAGTAAACCTTCGGACGTTCGCTGGCGGGAAGGTCGCTCCTGGATTTTGGGCGAGGCGACGGAGTGGTCCGAAGGGACTCTTAAAGTGACCGGCATAGTAAGGGGGGCACCTCTATCTGCGAATCGTCTTATCCATATACCTAATTTTGGAGACTTCCAAATATCAAAGGTATTCTCCCATATTTTGGTACACTGTCCTATTTCGACTTTGTGACTTATCGAATCCTTGAAGGTAATGTCAGCACCCCTGCCCCGGCATTCAAAGTCGGGCCATACGGCTAGTATGGAGGTGGAATCGAATCTTCTGGTCGAGCCAAACGCTGAAGAAGCGGACTCGTTGGTGTCTAGTAATGATCCTGACGACCTTGCAAATGAGCAGACTTGGCCTACAGAGGATGAAATGAATGGAACACACGATGTATCTGAGCCGTCGGTACCGGACGCACAAAAAGGAACTACCCCCAAAGCTGTTAAGCGGATACCTAAAGGAATGAGCGCCTACCAAGCGGCCTGGATTATTGATGAAACCGATGAAGACGATGATGATGATAATGAGCTTGGTGGCTATGGTGACGGGAACGGCGGAAAGATACAGGAGGACCGGCAAGAGGAAGAAATGCAGGATATGCCCGTCGATGATGAGGTGGAGTCGGAGAAGCAAGAGGTTGCGTTCCCGGACCTAGACGTTGAAGAAGAAGAAAGACAGTCAGTGGTTCAAGGATCGAGGGGCACTCCCTTTTACTAATATAGCATCTAGGTTAGACTCGTGGAGGAATCGTAAGCGGGAGGAGGAAGACGATCTCCACTTTCCGGATGAGATTGACACACCAAAAGATAAGCCAGCCCGAGTGAGATTCCAACGATACCGAGGAATGAAGTCGTTCCGAACTAGTCCTTGGGATCCTTTTGAAAACCTTCCCCGCGACTACGCTCGTATATTCCAATTTGAAGATTTCAAACGCACGGAGCGTGGTGTACGTCGACGAGCGGAAGATGAGTTGAACACTGTCGAGGTATGGCTACATGTTTTGAAGATTTGAAATAACTTGACTCACTCTCAATCCTGTCCATACAGCCTGGTACCCGAATATCTGTATTTTTGAAGGATGTCCCATCTGAGGCCGGAGCAGCTGGTCCGATAACTCTGTTCGCGCTACTACAGCACGAACATAAGATCTCTGTGCTGAATTTCGCTGTCCAGCGAAACACCGAATATGATGGATCTGTAAGATCGAAGGCAAGATTGTGCTATACATCACAAATGTTTTCGAAGTTCACATAGTATTATCAGGACCCATTACTTCTGTGTGTTGGACCGCGACGCCTGCAGGTCAATCCGGTTTATAGTCAGCATACACGTGGTGGGGGTAAGGGCGCTAATAATGTCCACAAATTTGAGCGATACCTCCGTCATGGTCTCACTAGCGTTGCCACGACATATGGCCCCGTGATTTTTGGCCACCAACCATGCATGTTTCTGCGAGAAACGTCAGATGTAGAAGGTAAGCAGTACATACTCCTCGAGCGGTGACTTTTTCTTGATCATTGTGTTCCACTAGCCCCAGAACTTGTATCTATGGGGACTTTTCTCAACCCCGATACTACACGTATAGTTGCCAAACGTATTATACTCA
>JABCKM010019943.1:0-18063 GCA_018221805.1 Rugosomyces carneus
GCATTGCTCCCAAATACGGAATTATTGGTAGCTTTTAAATTTTATTATTTTACGCGCTCTTACTTATTTTACGCGCTCTTACTTATTTTACGCGCTCTTACTTATTTTACGCGCTCTTACTTATTTTACGCGCTCGTACTCATTTTACGTGCTCTTACTCATTTTACGTGCTCTTACTTATTTTACGTGCTCTTAGTTACTTTACGCGCTCTTAATTACTTTACATGCTCCAAGTTACTTTACCTGCTCTTGGCTATTCTTGATTGTCTTGGAAATGATCATACAGTGATCATTCTAGGCATTTTCAAGAGAAACCCAAGAGCTAATGTCGACTTGGGGCTCTTGGGGCTCTTAGAGCTCTTGGCAATATCTAAGACCTTTTAAGAAAATTCAAGAGTTTTTAAGTGTTTTTAAGAGCTTGAACGGTTTCCTGATGTTCTTATCAAAAATATTGTCAAAGTATATTCCATCTATTGTCTTTCGTAAGTACACACGCCAGAGAGGAAGGCAGTGCAACACAGTTACAATATTGAGGGGAAGAAGTGTAGCCTTCGCTTTACCCGCATCCTGATTGTGGGCCGACCTGCAAATGGTTCCCTCCACGCCCATCTTTGTTGAGATAGAAGTTCAGGAAAGTCCATTCGACACCATTGATAAGAGACCCCGAATGATTTCCTTCCTAAATAAACATAGCTTAAATGTCAGCAAGCTAGAGAGTTGAATAGACTGAGCCTACACATATGATGTAGGAGCTGTGATGCAACATATATTTAAAATTACAGTGTTTTGATCTTGCAACAATCTCTTAAATTCGTGTTGGCCCCCTTGCTTTGTCATCTGACGCAACATCCCACTGTTACGCTACCTTTGTTACAACATCTCAACTCCAGCCTTTCCTTCTGTTGCAACTGCTTATACGTCCAGTCCACCTCGTTCCGCCGCATCATTCCGGCACTGTTGCAACAACCCTCCCCCAACTCCAGCCCTCGCCTCTGTTGCAACATATTACACGTCAAGCCCGCATCCTTCCGCCTCTTCATTCCGGCGCCGTTGCAACATCTCCTAAGTCCCAGTTACCTGCTCAATCCAACGTTGTTGCAACACCCCTCACCCCAACTCCAGCCCTCGCCTCTGTTGCAACATATTACACGTCAAGCCCGCATCCTTCCGCCTCTTCATTCCGGCGCCGTTGCAACATCCCCCCGACTCCAGTCCTTGCCCCTGTTGCAACATATCACACGTCGAGCCCGCATCCTTCCGCCTCTTCATTCCGGCGCCGTTGCAACATCTCCTAAGTCCCAGTTACCTGCTCAATCCAACATTGTTGCAACACCCCTCACCCCAACTCCAGTCCTCGCCCCTGTTGCAACATATCACACGTTGAGCCCGCATCCTTCCGCCTCTTCATTCCCAGCGCCGTTGCAACTTCCCCTCAACGCCTGCCTCCTTTTGTCACTGTCCCGATGTTGCAACGCTTGGTTGCAACAGACACTTACGAATTCCCGCTCCAGCCCTACATTCATGGCCTATCCCTTCAGTATCCCGCGTTGTGCGCGGGACTCACACACTCTCCATTGCACTCTAGCGTAGTATGCCCAATCACTGTTCCTGCTTCACCAACCCTTATGGTATATTGCTTCCCTTGTTCCTATCAGAAGTTCTGATGCAGCACCATTTGACAGTCTGTCCTCCTTGCCGAAATCAGTTGATGAACAGCATGTAGCATCTTGCCATCGATTTCAGTTCCGTAGCCTGTATCTAATGTTGTAGTAGCCTTGTTGGACAACGAATCAATGCATTCTTTTCTACTCTAATATTAGTCTAAAAGTGAAACATAAAGCAAGGTATTATTATTTTCTTTTTTTCTGTCTAGCCCTTTTACCGGAGCCTTCTGTAGTGGCTTTGGCAGCATTTTCATCTAAACGACGCTTCTTACGTGCACGCTGAGTTCCTTCAGGAAGAATGTGGTGTGCGTTCTCTTGTTCATATGTCACGCGCTTCTTTCCACACATGCCTTGCGCCAACAGGACATTCGTAGTTGCACTCAGCGCTGGATTCAGATTGTTAGGAGGGTCGTTAGCGGGAGTAGTGGGGATTGTGGTGTTGGTGGGGATCGGGGTGTTGGCGGGGACCGGAGTGTTGGCGGGGACCGGAGTGTTGGCGGGGACCGAGGTGTTGGCGGGGGTTGTGTTAGCGGGAATTGGGTTGTTTGTGGGAATTGGGTGGTTAGCTGGAACGCGATTGTCGGTAGTGGTGGGGCTTGAAGAGTTGCTCTACAATTATTGTTAGCAATGTAGTCAAGACCTGCCTAATAAACTTACATTGGAGAATGACAAATCTGCGCTTGTCAACGCCGATGAGTCTACAGTAAAACCACTAGCAGTAGGCTGTATGGTACCAAAGGGAGATGTGTCTAGGTATGAGAAATCATATGAATGGTCATCGAATGAGTAGAGCGCAGTGTTGTCGAAGTCCGAAGCGGGCGGTGCAGGTAAAGCGTTGCCCACGCCAGCTGATGGAGGGATAGGGAGGCCTGTGGAGGCGTGTGGAATGGCCAATGTGATGGCTCCCTGTGCCGTGGGGACCGGATCTGGCATTGTTGCAACAACTGCTGCTGGCGTGGTTACCGTGGCATTCCCGTCAGATGTTGGTGTTGCAACAGGCGCAGTTGATGAGCCCGACTGCTCTGGCGCCCAGAGACGCGCGCGACGATGACGCTCATCAATAGCTTAAATGAATTAAGTATATCACAGATGAAAAAACAATATTGATCACTCACGATTCCTCATGTGCAAAAAATCCATCCAGGGGTTAAGAACTCCTTCCTTCCATTGCTTTTGTGTGCTCGTGAACGTGCTGCCACTGAAGGTTTTGCCAACAGAGGTCCTTTGTGCAATTGAGATATGCGGAAATTTACAGAAAAACGCGGAACTTACGACGCAACCTTGATTTCGCCTCTCTTATCCATACCTCCCCCAAGGACAAAGAATGCCCAGCTAGTTGCTTCGCTGGCATCTCGCAAAAAAGATGTTATGATTGGTCCAATCATATCAATGCATCTATGGGTAGGATTAGAAGAGCTTCTTGTCGGCTAATTAACTTACTCTTGTTGGCATCCTAAAAGTGTCTTCTCGTCATTGTTATCGACATTGACGTATTCATCGTCTGTCTCGCCATCGGCATCAGCATCGGCATTCAGCATCGTCAGCATCAGCATCAACATTGCCATTGTCAGTGATTTTAGTAGACTGCTGTTCGTAGATCCTTGTAACCTCCGACTTGATGTCTTCTGCCTCATTCGCCCAAGCTTCTGCACGAACGCGATGATATACAGACATATGGCAGCCGGATGATATTGGCTCCGACAGACTCTCGGAAGCGGCGTGCTCCTCCTTGAGTGCTTGCTGAACTAGCGGTTTGATCTTTGTTGCGTAGTGTAGCCCACTGTATATCTCTAGAAGAGGCCGTTTACGAGCTGCCTTCTTACCACTAGATTTCGCTTTTTTGACCTTGTTGAGATAGCGTAAAAGTAGGGTCTGCGGGTTTTTCGTGCGGACTGGTTTTGTGAAAGCGACCCAACAAATGCTGTCATAAAGTTGCTGAAATCAAGACATTAGAGCAATCAATAATAAAGTAATGGTAAATACCTGCTTGCGCTTTGCCGTGGCCTTTCCGAGTAAAGACAACTGCTCTTGTGTCAAGGGTGGATCACCTGCCTTCCAATCGGGATAAAGCTGGCTGCGCTCTGGCCAGCGACATTCCCAAGTATTGTGGAGTCGAGCGCAAAACCCTTTAACGTCTTTAGCATCCCGAGCCTTGAGAAGCTCTGGAATCTGTTCCTGAAGCCACGCATCCTGCTCTGGGGTACGGAACCACGTTTTTCCCATCGAGACTAAAGGCAGGGAAAGCAATGACGGAAAGCAATGAGGCTAGCTCGATGCAAGAGGTTTTCGCAGCATTTAAATAGGGTCCCGCTCAAAAAATAATAATAATGAGCAATTAAGATAAAATAAACCCTCACTGAGTCGACCGATGTGCTGGCAATTGAGAAATGTCGCCGTGTACAATAGACTGAACTGAATAAATCATAAACCGATCACAAGCTCCATGCACTTAGCTGAAACGCAGACAAGACACCTGAATAAAGGGACGAGGGAGCCAGCCTGGACTAATTGAATCACAAACCGATCATACGGACAACAGCGCTAAACAAACAAACCGAACCATTGGTTTTGCATGGTTATAATTCAATGCAAAAGGGAAGGAGGTCTTTGTTCCCTTAGCACCCAGTAACAAGCACGATGAGAGGGACAGAGGAAGCCAGCCTAGCCAGCCTAGCCGTTATCATGGAGCAGTTGGCCTTGATAAATGGTCAGTATTAATCTGTACCTCCTTACCCTGCTTCTCTCATACTTTTGAATGTCCTGCACATAGCAAGACTTGATATACTGGAATCGTGCAGCGTGGGGGCCCAAAATCGCACCTCAGATGGCGACGCGCTGGAAGAAGATCAAGCAGAAGGTAAGCATGAAGGACAAGACATACACGGTTTAGCAACTTCGATTATTCATACCTGCCATGCTAGACATACAGGCCACCCATAACAATGAACAGGCCACAGAGACGATCTCGTTGAATAATAGTAAGTTGATTGTTTGTAACTATTTTCACATTCGTGACCGTTCTACTTACTAGCGCGTGTTACCGTTCATTACCCCTACCGTGCGGGAGCAGTGGCAGTTGCTGTCAATGCTCCTCAAAGTGCCCCTAATACTCCTCGCAAAAATCAATCAGCTATACTCAGTACACCCACAACCAAGAGGCATCGACTTACAAGCCCTCACAATAACCAACACAATCTGACACCTGCATCCCCTACTCGTGCTACCACAGGACCACATACATCGACACGCTCCCCTATGACTCAGAGAAATGCCCCTTCCCAGCCGTTGTTCCAAGGAGCCTCCAGTCAAGCCGTTGCCCCTTCCGAACAAGATTACGCTAACCGCCCAACTAAGACACCGGATGAGGTAGATGCTGAGCTGGCTTTGGCAAGGAACAGGGGTCCGTACTATGTCGTGACAAAAGGTCAAGAGCCAGGGATTTACCAGTCATGGTGAGCAGTAACCCTTCATGTTTGCATGGGTGCAAGTCTGATGACATATTAGGCCCGAAGCCCAAGAGCATATCGAGAACATGAACAACGCAGTCTATTTCAAAAGGGAGTACAAGGAGGATGTGCTTGGGGAGTATAGAAATCTGTATGAAAGGGGCTATGTTGTCCGCCGCCTTCTGTAATTTCACTAGATTGCCTTGATGTTTGTTGTCTCCAGTTGCCAATAAAAATATGCTTCCTCAAGCACCCCTCAGTAAGCAGTACATGATTGAACAACTACCTACTCGCTACCTTCGCTTTCGACTGCACCATTTGGCTCACTTATACCGTCATTAGCACCTTCACTTTGGGATGGAAGCAAATGCCCACAAAACGGGCAGTTTTCTGGACGATCTAGGCTAGTGTAGACTACGCCCTGCAGTTTTCCGTCTCTTAGCTTTTCACGGTGCCTGATAGAACAATGTTAATTAGAACAGTTAGTGGAAAAGTAGCAACGTTAGACTGGCTTTTGAGATCTCAGGCGTTGTTCCGCTCGAATGCGTAGCTTATTTCTGGAATAGAGTTAGTATCTGCATAGAATAGAAATCATTGGCGTACTTTTCATAGTACCGACGGCTTGATTCCACATGACGAGCCTGTTTCTCCGATAGTGGAAGCTTGTCTCTGCGCTCTCGCCTCTGTTTCGTTTCGGGTTGGGAGGCAGAACTAGTAGTAGCACTCATATCGATGCTAATCATTGTTTTTAGCCGGATTGTGTGGTAGTACAAACAAGACTACGCACCTCGTGTGGGATATGAAGAGGTGAAAGCAAGAGTTGTAACGATGATTATATGCGCGATCAATTGGAATGCTGACCCTATGCCTGTCAGTTTATGATAGAACTGTGTGCACTAGATCCAACGGCCAGGATGCAATACTGGTACAATTAAATATAAGGTACATACCACAATTTGAATGAATTGCAACTCATGAGGAAGTCGAAAGCCCAATCACATACTTGGTGAGACAGCTTATGTTTATCCAGTAATTAATAACTGCAACCGCCCCAACAAACCATTGCTCACACAACATTGCTCACACAACAACATATATCATTTGCCGCTACGAATGAAGTCTAGGTGTGATTTAAATTAATTAATTCTATTCAATGTTTACCTTTCAGAACCCCCAGTACAAAACACAAACGAAAGACCAAGATCGATCACCATGATGACTTGGACGATTTCACCTTCATTGATCCTATCGCATTGGCATCGACTGCCGCAGCACCTGTCATACCACAAGAGCTTATCAATATTTCGGAATGGCACGTAGAAAAAGATCGCGTATCTACTTCGAGTACCCTTGCGAGTTCCATCCCGTCCAAATTGCTGGCGTACACCGACCATGCTGAACCAATGCCATTCCAACCTGATCTTGATATCAATTACCAGGCCTTTGATATCGACCCCCCTGAAAACCTTGTCAAGCCGACGAACAAGCAACAGTCCAAGGAAAGCAACACAGGTGTATGTTTCTTAGCTGCGCTTTCTTTATGATGTTAACAGTGTTCATTCTAGGATCCGGCGATACATGCGTGGATCAAACAGGTTGGAATATATCTTTCAGAATTTTTTCGACTAGAAGCAAGATGTCAAACTCGACCGGTGTGTGTTTGTGGAGGTGATGCGCCAGTTTATCGCTGTCAGGATTGTCTAGGAGGTTCTCTTGTCTGTGTCTCGTGTATTGCTAGAGATCATAAATCCAATCCATTCCATAAGATCAAGGTATCACTATTTTTTTAATCATAGCTTAATCAAATCCGCTCATTTCTTGAAGCGTTGGAACAGAACATTTTTTGAACGCACCTCACTCAAGTCGTTAGGTTTTCGCATCCAACTTGGCCACCCTGCTAGTGAAAGCTGCCTCCTTCCATTAGCCGCTGCTGGCGATTCGTTCATCATCATCGACGTTACAGGTATTCACGAGGTCGGACTGGATTTTTGTGGGTGTGGCACAGGCAGTACAGAAATACAGCAACTACTTCAATTTCGTCTCTACCCAGCGACTGTCCAGAGCCCAAACACTGCGGCCACATTCAAGGCTCTTCATCAATTCCAAATTCTGAATTTCGAGTCCAAGTGCTCAGTATATGAGTATTACCAAACTCTTGTTCGCCAGACCGACAATACTGGGGTAATTAGAGTTAGGGTAAAATGAATCCGACTACAGATATATTTATCCCTAATCTATTCTCCTTTAGGACTGTTATAAATCTCTTCTTCGCATGATAAGACAATGGCGTCACTTAAGGATGCTCAAGCGATCTCAACATGAGGGGGATCAGTCCTGGTTTGGCTTGCTCTGTCCAGCCTGTCCCCAACCGGGGATAAACCTTCCAGCTGACTGGGACAAGGCACCGGAGGATCGGAGGTACAGTTTTCTTTTTTTTTTCATCGCAATGCTGATCTCGGCTATAGCTGGCTCTACAGGCTGTTTGTTGCGCTGGATGCTAATTTCCGCATGAGTAGAAAAGGTGTGTCCTCAACAGAACGTGATCCTTGCTTGACTCGGGGACGGGGATATTTCGTGGACAATGAAGGATTATCAGCGCATCTGGAAGCGCACGAAGGTCATCGTCAAGAGGTATATTCATGTCCCGGTGCGATTACTTGCCTGTCTGACCTGTCAAAGCCAAGTACATGCGTCTCTCACCAAGCAGTCAATACTGCTGATACAAGGGAGGCACGGGGACTCGCCGTGACAGGTGTGGGAACTGTTGACTGCGCGTGCCATGACATGAAGCGGCCCAACAGTTTGGGTGATCTACAAAAAGGGGAAAGGTATTGTCATCCCGTCAAACCTCTCTCTCAAGGCTGATCTATTCAGAGATATGTCAACATGGATTACTTCTTTTACTCGGGCCTGAAAGACACGGCTATCAAGTCTATTGTAGTGTCGTATGACATTGCATGCCAATGGTACAAAAACTTCTCAAGTAGGATGTCGAATGCTTTTCCGGATTGGCACGTCAATACACCGGACGTTGACTTAGAATTCCTCGTTCCCAAATTTCATCTCACAGCGCACATTCCGCAATGCCGCCGGGATTTTTCGTTCAATTTCACTAAACACGTTGGTCGCACTGATGGTGAGGCCCCTGAGCGAGGGTGGTCCAACATCAATGCACTCGCTTATAGCACGCAGGAAATGGGTCCTGGATCACGTCAGGATACCATAGAAGATCATCTAGGCAACTGGAATTGGAAAAAGATCACCGGAATGGGTAAGCTACAAGATCTCTTTTATGATCGTACTTAAATATTATTTGAGGTTCGAGCCTTCTACGGAAAATCAAGATGGCAATACCCCAAAAGGCCAAGCAAACTCAAGCGTGGAAAGATCTTTCCTCTGCACTTGAGCTAGAGATGGTCGCGGCGTGGACGAGTGAGGTTGAGAGTTGGGAGGCTGACTTCTATCAGCCAAACCCTTATGAGCCTCGCCTAACACGTAGGCATTCCTTTATTCTAACTGCTAGACCTTTCTGACAAATCTCAGATCTCTCGGAAGCCGATGTCTGTTTACAGTTCGCGCAGGAGGATGCACAGGAAATAAGAACAACAACTGGCTTGGCAGTGCCTGACATTGGTCCGGGTGGAATGATCCATCAGGGACTTGAACTGGAGGACTTACAGTAATGTCGACAATGCTTTTTCTTACAGCGTACACTGAAACCCATTTAGATTCAAAATTTTGATTGAGGAACAGTCCCTAGGTCTACACGCAACTGCATTGCAACAAGCTCAACATCAGGAATGCAAGAACACCTTTTTTCGGAAGGTTGCATCTTGGCACGATGCTCAAATCCATTACGTTCCCACTGTCTTGGCCCTTCGAACCCCGGGTGATCTGCATGAGCTTGATGCCAATAAGGTCGAACTTTTACTCCCATCGGCAATTGGAAACAAAGTTGCGTGGGATCGAGATTTAGGTGAATATGAGTGGCGTTTACGGCTAGCGCAAGCAAACGATTCGCTGAACGAGATACAACAAAGTCTTGCCATCAAGGACTTTCTATGGAAGAGAAAAAAAGCCCATTCTCGGGGTGTCCGGCAAAATTTGCGTTCTCAAGCAGAAATTGATAAAGTGATCAAGAAAACTCACACCTCGGCAACAAAATACCGCACTGCCCGTACTGCTCTTGGCACGCTGGCAACATTACTTGCCAAAGGAGATAGTTGGCGCCAAGAAATCCAGCAACTCAAAGATGAAGACATCCGAGCTCTCCCAGTCGACGGACTAGGGGAAGGCACACGGACACTCTCCTGGATTTGGAAGGGATCTGGTACGGCTCCCCTGAACGCCAACGAGCCCCAAATGCTCGACGGTATGTAACTTCTGGTCTTGAATATGTCTGCTCACATAGCTACGGCTTACGATATTTAGCGCTGAGGATCCAGTGGTGTCGTGCACGTGCATGTGCAATGCGATGGTCGGAAGAGGTTGAATTACTTCGGGAGGAGATGCAACGCGTGCTAGCTTACTTGGCGTGGGATGTTGATATGTGGGCAGGTCAAGCAGGCGTGCCTGGAAAATATGAAGACTCTTGGGCGTCAGAGGGATTGAATGCATATGCGGCTCGGCAGGCTCATCTGCGGTGGGCCTTGTTGCATCATTTCGAGAAGCTTTGGAAGGATGTCGGCACATGGTATTCAGCTGGGGATGTTCCTGAGGGTGAGAATGAGTCTAAGGTCACAAGTAGTTAGGTGGTACATCAATGAAATTCGTCGAGTGTCTAAGTTTTACAGTGAGTTGTAATACAAATTGAGGAAAGATTGACAAGGGTGCGAGGTCTGCGTATAATGAGTGCTATTTATCCAAGGGCCCCACTAGAGTGAATCCACCATTTGATTTCGGCCTAACAACCAATTAAAAAGAAAAAAGCTGGAATAAAGTGAGTCGCTCACATAGATCGCTTAGCTGTGTTAGGGTACAACGGGGGATATGCAAGTAACGTATGAACAAGGGCGGCCTAAGATTGCGAGACATCTCAATAAGGGAGGTTACTCACATTGGAAGCCATAAGAATGGCCGAGCAAATACAAGGGAGAGGGGAGGAGCATTCGTTGATAATATGGCGGGTATTTATACATGGACTTGTTTGTGGCATGCGAATGTGCGGTACTGATGGTCTGTCAATGAACGTCAGCCAAGGGTCGCTAATATAAATGAGGTGGAGGGCAAGGGCTTGATGAGAATGTCGGCCGGAGTGTCAAAAGGCGTGTTGCAACGAAGGGCTTCAACGGATTGATGCAACACAATTGTGTGAGTTAGCTGGCAGAGGTATTAGTTGCGAAACTATTAATAACTAGCATTACGAGACGCACATGTAATATTGTTGACCAGTACGTGGTACAGTGTGGGTTGCAGCAGAAGTGAGCAGGATCGAGGTTTGCTGCAACAAGTGTGAAGTAAAGTCGGAACGGCGTCTGATCGGGGATTCCGGAAGCATTCAACCAGGCTAGCAAGTATGTTGCAACATCGTGTTGCAAGCATATGAGGCCAGCGGCTGTGTGGGTATTAGTGACGGAGCGGATGGATGGTGTTGCAGCAAGATCGTGTGGCAACGGAGCTTTTTAAAGCTGGTAGGAAACTGGTGGGTATTAGATCGTGTTGCAGCAACTTGAAGATCGTGTTGCGACAAAGTTTTGTATGGATTTGTAACGCGCTGGCCTGGCGGGGATGACGATGGAATAGGTGGATCATGTTGCAACAATGGCCAGACGGGGATGAGGATATTGATGGTGGAGTGGATGGGGATGTTACAGTAGAATGTTGCAGCCATGTTGCTGCGCTGGTGGGACGCTGGCGGGTATTGACTGTAGTGGGCGTGTTGCACCACAGGGGAATGATGGGCCATCGAAGCATGTGACTGCAGTAGGCGTGTTGCACCACAGGGGAATGATGGGCCATCAAAGCATATGAATATAGTGGGCGTGTTGCATCACAGGGGAATGATTAGCCATCAAAGCATATGTTGCAAGACAAAAATACTTAAATATACTGGGCGTGTTGCAACTATTTGACTGCATTGCCTGGCCTACACTGTACATTAGATGTCTGGCCTGAGCACACAATTTTAATACCGTCTAGGTACACAGATTCAACAAGGGACCTTCCTATACTGTTCTGCCTGGATCACAAAGAACGTATCGCTATTCCGTTACCCCGCATATCGTAAATAGGAGGTTCCAACAAATCTGAAAAGGCCATTGTGAATGCGAGGGTCTGTAGTAAGGGTAGCGTATCCGTGCCGGTGATCCTCAAAGATAGGCAATGCGGTCGAAGATATTGGCGACTACGATGTGCAGGTGTCTATGTCGGGCAGCAAAGAGGGTAAAATTGACAAACGGCTGCTTCATTCTGTAGAAGCGGCTGAGCTAGTGAATGCGGGGGTGACACGGTTCAAAAACACTCGTACTATTAAAGGAATTCAATCTTTGAGAGATGACAATACATTTCAGCCAAATGCTCAATATCTAGACGCTTAGCAAACGATAGGGCGTGCTACTTGTCTGACATGAGCTTAATGTGTATCTTCATGTAATATGGGCGCTCGCATACCTGTTTTACACCCCAGTTTTCAAGCTGGAAGCAACATTCACCTTGGCCCTTATTTTCCAATGGGGCATGCCAATTTTTGTTTGGAGGCGTACATCGTCTAAAGTTCGGTTGGAATCTTGTGGTGGCGTTGGTATGGTTTGTTCTTGCATGTAAGCCTGTTGTGATAGATTAGCAATGCAACATTGAGGGCCACGGTGGATGGGTCTGGATACCGACTGCCAACCATTGTCCCCAGCCACACATGTAGACACACAAAATTCTGAGGGATTTCGGTAGAGGGGGATTACTTAAGAGTCTGAAATGGTTGACGTCGAGCGTCGCATCGAGTGGTCTGAGGATGGCTGAAGAGGTATTGAACGGAACGGGGAAAACAATGACGGAACAGTTAACCGTCACACCTATGTCACGCCGCTGATCTTTTTTTTTTTTTTTTTTTTTTTTTTGGGAGTATTATTACCCCGGTATACCGGATGCGCACCTAGTAACAGGGCGTGGACACCTAAGTAGCTGTGCCTACAATAGTATCTACTAAGATTGGACACCCAAATGCAATTCCATTGTGGTTCCACACCACCCTATACTGACTCTTAAGTCACCACTTAGCTGCCCTTCAATCCATGCATAAATGCACAGACTCCCCTAAAAAGGGGGACACGCTGACAAGACCTATGCAGGTCCACTTGGGTCCACACCCCAAACTTATTCAATTTTACCAATAATACATCATCAGGAAAGTGGGCATGCTCTTGGATTTCTCTTGGAATCTGCTGAAAAATCCAAGAGCTTTGAAGAGCTTGCCCACTTTCCTGATGATTGTTACTGTGATGGTATACAAGAACTATAAGTCTCATAGCTCTGGGCTTGATAGTTATGTTGCTAGGAAGTGTTACCCTAAGAGATAGGGTACCTATGGTGTACACATTGCGTTCTAAATGTACAAACCAGTGCAGAGACACTTAGGTGGCTAGATAAGACCAGTTATCCTTCCTAGGAACAATTACTCAAGAGCATCATTACCCCTATGTGTAGGATCTGGGATACTGGGTCTCTGTTTGATGCAGTACTGAGATCAATCACCTGACACTGCCTGGGATATGAAATATCAAGGATAAACCTTGTGGTGACCTCTGGGAGTCACACCCTCAATCCCTACGATTGAAACGATCATGTTTGATGGGACCTAATACTAAATGGGGCATTATGCCGCCACATAGTGTTGCCAAAGCTCAGCTTGGCTTGGCTCCGGCTCGGCTCATTGGCATGAGCCAAAATATGGCTTGACAGCTCAAGCCAGAGCCAAATATTTGGCTCTAAGGGGCTCGGCTCAGCAGCTCAACATCAGGAAACTGTACACCCTCTTAAAATTTCTTAAGTTGTTCTTAAATCTCTGGAAAACTCTTGGGACTCTCCAAGAGCTCCAAGAACCCCAAGAGCCCAAAGTCGACATTTACTCTTAGTTTTCTCTTAGAAAAGTCGTATGATACACCTTAAAATTGACTTTAAACATCTTAAATCTCTTGGAAATATAATTCGAAACAACAGCTGCTCTTGGAAACCCATTGGCACAAGGCTACTAAAACTGAAGATTAGGCAAGGCAAAATAAGCTGGCACTCAACAGCTTCAAGAAGCCCTGATGTGTCCAGAAGCCATAGCAAAACCGCGAAAAAACCCGAGGCAGCACACGATGTGAAAAGGGGAAGGAATAAAAATGCAAAACTGACTGCGAAAGCACCGTATCAGGCCTGCCCAGGATAAAATACTTCACATGTTTTGTATCCGGGACCCTAACTCAAGTAAGAGCATTCAGCTGGTTGGGTGTTGCAACAACAATGTGCAGACACTCACGTAGGACCTCAGCATGTTTGTTAGTTGGTGTTTTGCTGTGAAATGTATTGATGCGCATGTATTTGGCAAAACACGTGTATTTATTCTTGGTGTGGAATGCGAGTTTGGTGTATCACGATGGGCCAATGGCGGATACTTCTCCATTATGGGCTCGAGTTGCTGACGTTTTGCCAGAACAAACACGGTGGATTTTGCATGTTTAGATTACGCTTGACCAAGTAAGGACAGAGAAGGTCAATATTTAGCTTTTTGTCGAAGATTGGTATTAAACTTACCAACTGGGCTTAGCAACTCACTCTGGGCCTAGTGTTCTCTTCTTCCATCTACCTTGTATTCTCATGGTTGATCCCAAAGCCCAGATGACTCTAACATCAAAAGGTTTTCCTTGGTACAAACAATTCAATCGTGGCCGTCATTATTGAATTGGAAGGGGACTGCAAATAGATTCAGGCCTTTCCGGTTTGGAAATGTTGTGAAGGGCAAACAGCGTGGGCTGATGAGAGAGAGGGAGAGCCTGAGAGGGCAGCTACAGGGAAGCGGTACACCAGTGGCTGAAGGAATGGGATTGGACCCAAAGCAATCCTGCTGGTGCTACAAGGCGGTTTTTAGTAGGGCCAGTTGGAGGCTACCACGGTTAATGGGTAGAGTGAAACAATAAGAAGAGGAACATGAGGTCAAAGGGAAGGAGGATGAGATTGGTGAGAGACCGCTGGGATGGGACTTAGCGAAATTCAAACAAGTACATGTCACATGCTTGATTGAAATTCATTCCGATGTTGACCGACTGTGTTCATCCCTCTCCTTCTATCACGCTAGCCGTCAACAACATACATGTCTCCTCTGCCGTACCACAACATCCATCCTGGCCATCCGATGCATCCAGCAGGGGGTCCGTTTTGTTGGGGCTGGGGCTTTTTTCCTTTGGCCCTTGGCCCTTGGGCATGGCTAGGTGGTTACTGGAAGGTTACTGGGAGGCCGGGCTTAATACTCGTGAGTACCGCTTTCTAGCTTATTTCGTCCTAGCTTGTATTTGAAAGATTTCTTGTTCTCAGCAATATAGTAGCTGATACACCTTTATTACTCCCTCAGAACCTCAAGTATTGCTGTTTTATCCTTTTTGAGTCCTTTTTCCTTTCACCAAGCATTCCTAGCATCTTCAAGATGATCTGCTAGCTTTCTGTTTGCCTCTGAGTAAGGAGGCTGGCGAGCACTGCTCATAAGCAAGCCATGTAAGTACCATCCACTACCAGTTCCCTCTTTCTCCTTCATAGAAACCTTTCTCAGACTGTGGTCTACTGTGTTATCCCCCACGAATGATGGTGCACTGCGGATGATCATATTGGAGGGGCAAACAGTGGGTCCCGCCCATGTCCTTCTGGGTATCAGGGCAACGGCATCGGTTGGCGTGGCGCGCAGGGTGGTGTGTTCTATTCCTTCTGCTGCCTCTTCCATACTTGACACTACTCCAGGTAACAGCCTCTATTGCATTCAGTATTTCCACTATACTCCCAGTTCCTTTCCCTCCTCCCCACTGCTGCTGTGTATTTTAGGGTTTTTCATATCATTGTTTTGATCAAATATATGTTTTTTTATCTGCTTGATGGCACTGGCTTTTCTAAGTTGCTCTTAAATGATTAATAGTGCTCTTGGAAATGAATTTTGGCTCTTGACTCTCCTGTGCCATGTCTTAGTTCTGGAATGCCTTTTAAACAGTCTTGGCTGTCTTACAATCCTATCTTGCCCATCTCTTAGTGCTCTTAGCCAGGTCAGTATCATCTTAAACTATACTGTAGCAATCTGTAAGTAAAAGCTGCGAAAAAGTATCATTTTCTAAGAAAAACTAAGAGCATCTTCATTATTTACCAAGAGTATTTCGATGTATACCAAGATAAATGCCAAGAATGTCGACTTATTTTAAGAGCACAGCTCTTGGAAATGCTCTTGGAAAAAGGGATTTTAAGAGCATGTATGGTTTCCTGATGAAGCCGGCTCAAGCTGATCAGCAGGCCACTTTTTTCTCCTTGCTAACACCCACTCCTGCCTCCTTCCCCACACGCGCTGGACATCGCAAAGGAGAGCGGGGGCAAATCTGGCTTCTCCACCGGGGGCTCAAATGACGCCAGAAGGGTCCCCTTCCCTTCCTCTAGCGGAGAGGGGCTGAGAACGCCCCCTCTTCTTTCTGCAGCTTCTAACAAGGGTCAACAGCAATGGAGGGGGCTGAGTGCGCACCCTCCTCTTCCTGTAGCTTTCACCAACAATCAACGACGATGGAGGGGGCTGAGGATGCCCTTTCCTCTTCCCATACCTTCTAAAAATGACACACATTGATGGAGGGGTTCTAATGACGATCAACGACGATGGGGGGGCTGAGGATGCCCCTTCCGCTTCCCATAGCTTCTAACAATGACACACATCGATGGAGGGGTCCTAACAACAATCAACAAATGGGGGGGGGGGGCTGAGGCCAGCCCATCCTCTTCCCATAGCTTCTAACAACCATCAACATCAATGGAGGGGTTCCAACAATGTTCAACGACAATGGAGGAGGCCGAGAATGCCCCCCTCCTCTTCCTGCAGCTTCTAACGCACGTCAACAACAATGGAGGGGCGTGACAACCTCCCCTCCTCCCCCTGCACCTTCTAACAACGCCTAACAACAATGGAGGGGGCTAAAGATGCCCTCTACTGTTCCTGCTGCTTGATGGGAGTGCCAACAACAAAGGAGGGGGCTGAGAACGCCCCCTCCTGTTCCTGCCACTCGATAAGGATGCTAACGATGCCCCCTCTGCTTCCTGCTGCTTGATGCAAATGCCAACAACAAAAGAGGGGGCTGATGATGCTCCCTCTTGTTCCTATTGCTCTCAACCGATGCCAATGACAAAGGAGGGTGTTCTCCTGTTTCTATTGCTCTCAACCGATGCCAACGACAAGGAAGGGGGCTGCCGACACCCCCTGTTGTTCCTGCTGCTCGATGCAAACACCAATGACAAAGGAGGGGGCTGACGACGCTCCCTCCCTCCCTCTTCCTCCTCCCACCCTCCTTCCTCCCAAATGGATGCAACCAATGTTGGAGGGGGCTATCAATGCCCCCACCCTCTTCCTCCTCCCACAATGGACACAATCAACACCTGACGACGTCCCCGCCCTCTTCCTCCCACAACGGACGTGTAACAGGGCGTGATGCCAGGTTACCATATGAGGGGGGTGTGACGGTTTATCACCGTCACACTATATAATTGTTACATACATTTGTCCTACGTAGTAAACTAAGTATCATTGCTGGTTTACTCGTTAGGATTGTAAGGCCCCCTGTAACTGCCGTTACACTTTTTTAAACCCCTACGACTATAGTAAAGCTACTAGGCTTTACAAGATCGATTTGCGGAAAAGCTATACCCTGAGCTTTTGGATATAGCAACCCCGAAGTACATCAGACTTTGACTGACACATGTCAAAACGACTACAACCACCAACACTGCGAACCAATGGAAAACGACGAATCCACCATGTGTTCCCCAGAAACTGCAACCACTGTGTGACTGACGCGCCAGCAAGATGTATCCACAAGCTGGAGAAGCTCGATGGCCACGTCAACAGAACCAGCATCCACGTACAACCTGGTGAGCTCTCAGGGCTCACGGCATGAACGCGGACGACCACTCGACGGGTCGATTAGTAGTGATTGACAATGGGTGGAATCACATTTAGGAATGCATACAGAAGGCCAGGGAAGCAGAGGAACTGGGAGACTAGAAACAGGGGTCTCCCAGGACAGGTCATTGGAAACAAGTCACAAGAGACTAGTGAGCTCTCGTGCAAGCTCGAGAGAAGGCCTTAGGGACCCGTTCGCGACGTTGGGAACTACGAGACTTGTACAAGAAGTCCCGCCACCAATGTCAGAGGACGCCCAATGGAATCAGGTGACAGAACGGAGTGGACAGAACCAGGAGGAGGATTCCTCATGAGAGGATGATGAACAATGTTCACCATTGGATGCAGAAGTGGAGAGGTTTTGGGGAGATCAAAATTTCGATGTACCAAAACTGTCAACCAGAGCACGTCTGTATAAACACGCTATAGCACATACTCAGACAGCCATGAGGCTGAGACAAGTATTCTGGGAGTCGTTGAGTGACCAGTTCTTCTCAAATGTATTAACGTATTTACGTATAGAGGCAAATGCCTATGTGCGTAGTAAAAGTAATGGAATGGAGTTGAGCCGGTCGACTCCTAGTTCAAAAGTAGGCATTTTAATGCCTATGCCATACACCCCAGTAAAATCAGAGCCCGTAACTGAGACAGGCGCGATGGTTCTGTTCCAGGCACAAGCCCCCGCAAGGAGCGTGTTAAGTGAGCAGAGTAAAGAGGTGAATGACTCAGTGCAACAAGTAGGGCTAGCCCACAGGGATGAGGCGGCAATACTGCAGCATGAACATATGCCAAGTGGCCCGCAGCAAGCGGGCCCTAGTCATTGTACAAGTCAGGCAGAGACTTGTTG
>JABCKM010019946.1:0-10093 GCA_018221805.1 Rugosomyces carneus
TCTGGCATTATTCTTGATAAAGGCCAAATCTCTGAATGCACTATCTCCAAACTTCATTGCATGCCAGGTGCAAAAGCCTCATGGCGTCTCCCCGCTTGCCGGCTGTCCAAAAGGAACCATTTACGTGTCAAATGATGATTCTGACGCATTTGCTCATTTTCGGAGTGTGCAAGCGGCCATCGACTCGCTGTCCGTGATTTCAGTTCCCGTCGATACACCAGGAGCCTAATTTACCGCTTCTAGCCCTTCCACAGATAGTGCAGCTGTAATACTCATTGCAGCAGGGGAATATCACGAGACTGTTAACGTGACAAGAACTGGTCCAGTGTCTCTGCTGGTGTGCTATCTGTACTAACACCCAAGGCGGAGGCTCTATTGATCGTATATGTTTTAGGGACAACTAGATCCCTCCTCTATCAAGAGTATTGGTCGGCCAAATTTTCCTTTAACAGCCGACCCCTCTGCGATATCCAATCTAGTCCACATCTTTGATACTAAATTTGTGCACACTGGAATGGATGATGCAGAATCCGCAGTGCTCATTGTTGCTCCTTCTTTCAACGCCTCGTTAATTGGTGCTGGGCCTACAGGAGCCCCTCTTCAACCATTATCGGGAAATAGAGATTTCAGAGCGTACAACATCGACTGGAGTAATCGTGCCGTTCGTACTCGCTCACTACTATTACTCACGAGTGCGTCACTTATCGTGCATATTCAGGCCAACTTCTCGATCTCTCAAGCGCTTGTCACTGACATCTCTTATGCAAATGCTTCGTTCTATGGTTGCTCTTTTGCGAGCTACCAAGATACGTGGTATACTGGAAGAAATGGAAGTACATATGTTGTGGACAGCGCAATATTTGGGCAGACAGACTGTCAGTCTTTCTCTGTTGCCGTCAACTTTGCGCTACTGATCACTTGTCACACTCGTAGACCTGTTTGGATTTGGCACTGCGTTTGAGCGAACTTCGCTTATGCAATGATCAGCTTTTTTTACAATGATACATTTTTAGATGGTTTCAAAATGTTATTCTAGCGAACCGTGCTTGTGGCGGCGGCATTGTTGCATGGAAGGGAACAAACCTCACGGATGCTCCAGACAACCAGTATGGTGCATATATTGCAAATTCGAAGATCATCAGGGTGTGCACGCCTTATTACATCTAATACGAAACTTGATTTGCCTCCATCAGGCTCCCGACGCAAATGCCACCACCCCGACCACCGGTTTATGTTTTTTGGGTAATAGCTCGATCAGAGCGTCGATCCGTCAATTGACCTTGTCTTGCAGGTCGCCCTTGGAATGATCTAGCTACTACGGTATTTCTGAATACTTTCATGGACAATACCATACGACCCGCAGGGTGGACTCCTTTCAATAGTGGAAGGTTTTATATTCATTTTTACTTATGCGGAAGTTATCGAAATTTACGGCCTCCTGCTGTTCAGACCAGTGATCATGAACACGACATTTTATGCGGAATTTAACTCTACGGGTACGAGTAGTTGCTTCTTGGGGATGGGCTGAAGAATTTGACACTTATCCAGGTCCTGGCGGCAATACTAGTGCTAGGGTCCCGGTGGAGCACATACTCACTGCCGAGGAAGCCAAAGCCTTCACACTTCGCAAGGTTCTGGGGCATCCAAGTTGGATCGACTTTGAATATTTGTTTTGAAAGTATCCTATCAAATATCTTCCATAAGCTTTTGTCAGTACAATGATAGTTTGACTACGACCATGAGTCACGCGCCCCAATTTCTGCGCCCGAAATATGATTGAAAGCAAGGAGCATTCCATTTTATAAGGGGAGCAAAGGTCTTCAAGTAGTTGTGTATCGCATCATCATATCATCATCCACGATACAAAGCTGGCTGGTACAAAGTACTACGAGAGCTGTTCAAGGACAGGGATTTCTTGCGCTGCGGTTCGCTTCTGATTAGCTAGACTACCGCCATGGAGCATTCAATCACCTTCTCTTGTCTAGAAGTTATAGCATACTGTATGTATATATGTGATAAAATGGCGCTGTTTCCGGTTGAAATAACGCCACACACGTGGGTCACAATGTCGATCTATAGGCGGACCGATAGACGTATAAGATTTCGGCGGGTTAAAATACCATTTTATGGTACTCGATGTCAAGCGTAACGCTAAACTAAAAGATTATTGAACCGAAACAAGGCACCGAGTTCATTCTACTGGTCCTTAGATAGGTTATGGAGGGTTGCATAAACAAACTCGATTTTTTTCGTAGTAAACTATAGCTAAAGGAATGAGGGTACTCAGAGGAAGAGAGTTCCGACTAATATTACGACGAGGAGTGAAGGTTAGTTTTCATCCAAAGCTTGGTGTCGATAACGCGATCTTTGGCTGGAAGAATCTCTGCAATCAAGACGAGATTGGCATACATATACCGCATCTCACTCTGATTCCCATAGGCTAGGCAAGGGGTAGAGAACTGAAGGTTTTGGGAGGGCTTGATCACCCATAGCACCTGACGTGTGTCCTCGGAACGCACCCTACGGGGGCGTTTACAGCCGTAGTCAGAGACAACTTTTGTGCCCTTTTCTAGAAGAGTTTCGTACGCTGGCGTTTCATCGCTTTCATCAACAGCTGGTACGTGGTTGATAAGCATTGGAATACCATCAACTTCGCCTCCGAAGGGCGTGGGAATGCCGATGAGCTGTTGTTCAGCTCCCTCGCCGCGATCCTCATCATCGCTGCTGCCATAGCTTTCGCCAGGGATGACGACTTCGTAGAGTCCTCCTAAGATTGGTCGGAGGCCAGCATTTGAGAGGGCTCGGAATAGTAAGGCATCGCTGCCTTTGAGCATGCTTGTCATGGTATCAAACATGAATTTATCTTGTTCCCCAGCACCACTGCTGACAGGGTATTGGAAGTTGAGCCCAAATCCCAATGAACCACCTTCTGAGAGGAAAGAAGGATTGTTCAGGACCAGTGTAAGGGTTTTAGAAAGTTCGTCCTCGGGTGAGAATGTGTCCTTCACTGGAGCGGGAACCTGCTGGTTAATCAAGTAAAGATTCCACGTCAAGGTGATACGATGTCCTGAGGTGACCATGGTAACTTCGTGCTATACATCACTGAAGAATGCGATGTAAGCAACAGAAGGGTGTTTGGCGCCTTGGAGCATTGTGCTGCTGTCGAACGTCCACTCCTTCGTTCCGTGACGGAGGACTAAAGCTCCGCCTTCGTGAGGCGTTGGGAAAACGACGACGAGGGAACCAATCGCGTTCTCTTCGCGGGGTGTATCCTTGTGGGCCTTGAAAAACGAGTCCTTTCCTGCCACAAGAATCTTAGTGCTGGCAAGTACGATAGTTTGTAAATGCAACATACCGTAGACGTTTAATTTGTACATTTCCGTAGTGATGGACTGGCCCTGATCAAGTAGTTTCTCTCTAATAGTGTCGACAATGTGACAGGTAAATGGGTTGAGCGGCGAAATAAAGTTCGACGCGTCCATCTTTCCTGCTTTTCGATACGTCTCATCGTACACGTCTTCATTGTTTCGTCCGAATGTGGCAGGCTGGCAGGCTGAGGATAACTCTAGCAGTTGTTCTTGCGTTGGCGTAGCTAGATCAACGCATCTTACAAGATCTTATATCAACGACCTAGCGCAGGAAAACGAGCTGTACCTGCCGAAGATGACCATCCAAAAGATTGAACACGATCTTTAGATCATTTGGTGCAACTTTGCATACACCACTAACCAGCGGAGGCTTCTCAGTGATGCTTGAACGCATTTGGTCTGCGCCGTCACGAGTAGCTTGCATTGCTATCTGAGGTGAGAAGGGCGAAAAAAAGAGGACTTTATAGTTACGCGAGAAGTGCCATTTTAAGTAGGTAAAGTTGATTGCGTAGCAATGATTCAACGCGAAGCAGACGGTGAGTCATTCTGAAATATGTGTGTTCACACGAAATAATATGGGTGGGAAGTTTCTGGGTTGATGTTGAGCACCGTTGAGCCTCACTGCAACTTCGAGGCAGGGCCAAACATATTAAGACACGTAACGAGGCTTCTAGTGTCGTCTTAGGCCGTATAAGAAGTCATTATTGGGTGAATGTTTGTCCCTTCGCCCGAGTTTCCCGAAAGAGATGTGCAAAATCACGGAGCTCGGAGGCTCGAACGTAAATTGCTCGGGAGCTAGTTTCTTAGCTCGTTAATTTACCCAACGATGGAATGCAGCGTAAGCCAAGATGATTTGAAAACATAGGGCCAAGTCTGTCATTTGAAGCTTACTTTCCATACTGTAAGATTTTGAAAGCGACTTCACTGGTAGCTTCATCGTATGGAAACAGCAGTTTAATGGCCTGCAGGAAAACCTTTTTGGCTCATTATTTACAATTGGCACAATAAACATAACTTAACGTAAACGTTCCTGCAATTGGTTTGGCGACCAATGGATTACTTGTAATAAAGAAGTCAGGGAGCTATTGCCCGCGAAAATTTCTACTGCCATGCCCTCATCGACTGCACTTTGAGGATCGTGGCCGGCATCAAGCCTGAATCGTATCCACGTTCGAATTGACAAAGATTCGCATAGAGAAAATAAGGCTAGGATTTCATTTGCCCAAGTGGTGGCGGTTAGAAAGCAAAGAAACTACATCGGTACAATGGGAGCACTGCCTTTCTCTAGTGCCGTCCGCAAGCTACAGAAAATGTGTTAATTACGGATAACCATCTGCCGCGACGGCGGGAGCAGTTGCGAAAAGAATCTCACCTGTAGTCGTCACCGTTCTGGGTGATGTAGCGAACCCAGGGCAACGCCTGATACCCACTCTTCTCAACAATTTTGAGATATCGTACCTGGATTCCCGAGACTGTAAAGTATGGGATTTCGAACTTGACGGTGATAGGTGCACGCTTTTCAATATCGTTTTCTATCATAATCGTCTGAGGTGCGCTCGATGTTCAGAAAAAGGATCCTACCGCTTTTGACGCTGGGGAGCCCAAAGTGTGCGCGCATGAGGAACTCGCGGCTGCCGCCCAGTTGTTTGATCTTCCATACAAATGCCGATTTGTCTGGAGCATACTGCACTGTGCCTGTGGACGCCTATTCCAAGAACAGCATATCAGGACAATTTGATCGCCTACACTGAAGCACTCACCCTGAATTTCGGGCTGTCGGCATCATCCGGCACAGGGACATAGATTTCAACGTTGTTTGCTGAACTCCGCCGCTTAAATTGAGCTTTAACCTTCACAACGTACTCGACACGACTCCCTTTATGGCTCTCTACAGCCGCCTCCACCCAGACTAGCGGCTTCACAGGTGTTGAGAGCCGATAGGACATGAGTTCGAACTCTCCATCCGGAGGAATGAATGAGATGGTGCGGTCATTCTCAAACCGCGATAATCGTACACATTGATGGAACTTGACATCTTCCATCTCAATTGCCTTTCCGCGAGCCGCTGAGCAGGGGCAATCTTAGATCCCAAACATTGAGAGATTTTTGATACAAATGAACTTACTGCGACCTGTGCTTTCGAACATAACCTTGTCGTTTAGACCAAGGCGAAGCTCGGGCATCCCAGATAGGTAGCATTTCATCTTTACTGCACCGAGAATCTCGGAACGTACAACGTTGCCGTTCGCATTTACCTGTAGAGGCTGCGATAAACATTTTTCTATGAGCAAACAGGGAAAAGAACACGTACCAGCATGTTGACGCTTTCAATCACATCCAAAAATACCTCATTTTTCCGGTAACGTATGCCTTCCGTTCGCCACGACACTGCGTTCGTCACTGCCATCGGCGGGCGTACCTGTACTTCGAGCTTATAGGATTCTTGGGTAATATATCTTGACTTACAAGTTTAGCAACTTGTCAAAGAGGGATATGAGGACATACTCTTGTAAAATCTTGCTTTCTGTCGTCTGAGGGTATCCAAAGTCCATCATCTCATCCATGAGCTCGTATATTATAACAAAGTTGTCCCGAATGCTTTCCTCCTCGAGTTCCTTGAAATATTCAACAAGAACCTGCGTTAGGCGGTGCAGGAATATAATGATTTCTGCGGCATTCGAGTTACGTTTTGATAGCGCAAGAACTGGATCTCTGGCGTTAGGATGCCCAGTTGCATACTTCAATGTAAGGACATACGATAGAGATTTGAGTGCCTTATGTGCATGTAGTTGATACCTTGACTCGAAAAACACGGAGTGACCTGTTGACCTTCCTCTTCGATGTCCAGAACGAGCGGCAGGAATCTTTCGACGTAGGAGAGGGGTACATCATCCCGATAAGAACGTTGAATAAGAGGTTTGCCTTTGAGGTCGAGGATAGCTATGAGACTGGCCATCGTCGACGATGGTGGACTGTAGTCGGAACTCGGATGTTTGCTGATCACCCAAATCTGCCAGAGTTGTGGCTTGCTTGATTTACCTTATGCCCCCTCGGTCGACTGGCACTCCTCCTAAAGGCTCATTCTACCCTTCAAATGATACCGCAACCTACCGCGATTTGTTACTCTTCGAGGAAAGGCTCAAGTTGAATGCTGCTAGTCTTCAACGTCGGAAGGCACGATATCAACGTGTGTGGAGCCATTGCTTGCATCCCTGGAACACTAACTCGACTCTTACATACAGTGTTTCTCGTCCAACTTTTGCTGGTCATAGCATTTCTTGTCTCTGAGGTTCTTCTGCCGCCTCAGTCGTCACTTCTCGCGATCCCATACAAGATGGTGTTACAGCGCCTATTGCCAGATATCTACGGACCAGATACGCAGGTAACAGTGCACCCATATTTTGCTAGTGGTTTACTGTTTGTGAGTGTCACTACGCTTGTGTTATTCTTTGCAAGTGGAATATATTCCGAGAAAATTGCGTATGCCAATAAGTAAGCTATTCATTTCGGTGGCAATATTTTACAACTACTTCCCCCCCACAAATTGACCATATTTACATTAAATAGATATGTCCCACACGCCAATCGTGCCCTAAGGTCATTCAATATGTATCTCAATGTTCGCAAGCCACCACTGCATTCGAAAATCTACTTTAACCCTCTCTCTTTCTTCTTCGCGCGTCCTGAACCGCCAGCACCGTCTTCCCGATCTTCCACAACAAGATCATCACGTTCCCCTTCTCCCGCTCCACGAGGTAGTTCACGTTCTCGCTCCCTTTCTCCAGCAAACACTTCTTTACCTATTCCATCAATACCTCCCGCCTCAAATCCTCGCGGCGAGCTCATCTTCTCCTCTAAAATCGACAAATCTTTTCGGGATGCCTACGAACGCTACCGTGCCACGTTTGAGAGAAAGCGCGAAGAGAGAGAACGAGAAGCAGCTTGGCAGAAAAGTTGGTTGTCCAGGTGGCAGCGCAAGGCAAATGCAGTTGGATACGGACCTCCCCAGGTGGGAAAATCTTCTATGAGAATGCCGTCGTCGCCCCAGTCCAGCACGATCGGAAGGAAAGGAACGTCTAGAGGCAATACACCTCCGGTCGGCGGGAGGGATGGCAGAAGTACAAGTAGCTTAAGGGAGCGGAATAATAACAGGTCGCCTTCACCTTCCTCGGAATCTGAGTTGTTGCCTCTGGACACAGACACAGACACAGATGAAGCAGACTTACTCGGAACAAAACGAGAGTGGCGGCAGGATCGTAGCGAGATTGGCCGAGATATGAGGACTTTTGCCCTAGAGCGTGCCATGGTACACCGGGGCGTCTAAATCATCATGGCAAAGCCACACTAGCCGGTCGTTGTATATTATACTACATGTTTGCTGTTGATTTATCATTAAAAAAATACTATTGTTCCAGCTGCATCTAGAAAACCTCTAGGCATGCTGTCCTAATAATCCTTTTGGATCGTCGGCGCAGTCTTGGACCTCCTATCTTTGAAACCATCACAGTGTCTTGTCCGATAGCAAGTTCAGTACTGAAAAGAGCGCCAAAGTAGCCCCTCACAACGCACACACACGCTTGATAGATCTAAATTATCATAACTGGCTCCATAGGTAATTCGAATACAAAGATACACGACTCTACTTTCCAACGGACAAATTTATTAGTTGGTAATGAAGATAGATCGTAGGTTTACTATGAGTCTATGGCGCAACAATTTAGGTTTGCTCTTAAACACCCATGTTTCTAGACATATGCTTTTAGTAAATTTCTACTCGGTTCCCTGCCAGGTTATTTTTCCGTTGGAGTAGCTTGGTAATGACTCCCCTTCAGAGGTGTATCAGCTTGCACAAGCACAGCAAATTCGTCAAGGGTAGGCTTCCCTTCGGGATTGTCCATTTTGCAAAAGTCACATTTCGTTTATGTTCCTCGGGGCATTTCGTAATTCGAGAAAATCGTTAATCATCGCTAGGTTCAGGCATTACAGTGCTGTGACGCGCCTGGCTCGCACGAGTAGTTGTTTGCATCTTGTGGATAAACTCGCCTCGTGCTTCGGACAAGGCAAAAGCTTTTTGCACTTCGAAGTTCTTTGGGTATATAAAGGTATATAAGTTGAGTCAATTTTAGGTACTATTTCGAACGTATCGAAACAAAAAATTCCACGGACTACGTATCTCAAGTTCATTTGATGAGAGAAAGAACTATCAGGCGGCTGGCGGATCTGGCGCAACGAGCATAAAGGTTCCAGCGATTGGTTGTCCAAGCCTCGTCGCCTCAGCGAATGAGCTGATATTGAACAGGCTAACAGGTGTTGAAGATGTCACAATCGTCTGGTCATTGAATCCTGGAGACTGTCTGTAAAGCAGGAAGATATAGCTGTTATTAAGCTATGGTAAGTCACGAGCTTCACGATGAGACGAGTGTCCATACCGATGGGCATCGGAGCCAGCGGGGGGAGTTGGTTGACGCCATGGTGAGATTGCGGCGGTACTATTGACTAAAGGATGAACCCCAGTGGTCGACTGGATACGCGCTGAGAAGTTAGGAGCAAGAAGATGACGAATTTGAGCGCTAGTGGGCGTTTGTGGGGTTGGAGCATCTGGGTCCACAGCCGCAATAACGAAAGGCCCTGCACCTACATCACCCACGACACTAAAGGAGGGGGGTCCTACCGTTGCTGGAGAGACAGGGTGTTGGAATAGCGAGATTGATAAACAGGTGGCTACGAACCGTTTCTAGGGAGCTGAATTCCCGCATGGAGGGTGATAGGTCTAGTACCCGTCTGCTGAGGAAGGGTGACCTCGAGGAGGAATCGAGGATCAAAGGTAATGGTCAGGTCTGAAGGGATCTATAGTATGAGGTTTTGATTAACATGAAGGAAGCAAGCGTAGGGCAGATCAGCTCACGTTGGCGGCGTTGAACGCGCGCCTCACAGCCGCGATGTTTGTATCTTGACACGCGGCGAGAGTTGCAAGAGAGACTAGGACGTATCCAAGACGCATTGTAAACGAATGAGTGAACAGGCCAAATGCAAACCGGTTATATAGTACCTTCTGCCGCCCGCCGGTTCAAGGGCGGTCCGAGTATGTTGTAAACTGAAGATAGATCCCTAGTAGAAGCTCACATTGGAATTCGCACAGAACGTCTTCGAGCATATGGTAGTGGTAGTTCGAAGCAAAATCATGCGAGATACCGTGTGAGGAAAAAGGCGGATTTACACCAATTCCCGCCCGCAGCAAAGAGTCTATTCAGAGTTACGCAGCCTCTCGGAGAGTCGTTCATGCGCTTCTACGACTGAAGATAGAAATGGCTCCATTCAAGAGTTAGCGGCGCCGAGATCGAATTTGACGACATATTCAGTATGATTTGGTCAACGACTTTTAATGTGATTAAGATCTAAAGCCATATGCAAACGCTGCAGATTTTGAAAGGTATGAGTAGATGATAGCTTCACATCTAGTGGTTCAGGATGCCATAATTTATTAGCTGCCATATACCATGCGTACCTGTCGTTAAATCGTATATTGTGAGGTTCCTGGTCGTTCGGTCGGCGAGAAGTGACTTGTTCGAAATTAACGGGGACGTGTGGAGCCCGAGGATCTGGAATACCCAACGCCATGTACAGAACATGCAGCCATCAGTGAATATATTTCGCGAACAAACTGCTGCTTCTTTGAAATACTTGTCATCAAAATAAGGCAACTGTGGTGGATTGGATGTAAGGGT
>JABCKM010019949.1:0-11384 GCA_018221805.1 Rugosomyces carneus
TTTGAAAATCTCGTATCCCTCCTTGTTCGTCTTTTCGTCAATCTCCATCACATGCTCCCCGTCTCCAAGTCCAGGAGCAGCCGCATTCGCAAGCACAATAATCGAATCGTTTGTCGACATATCGCCATCCACGCTGATGGAGTTGAAACTCCTATCTACAGCGTATGTCAAAGCACGTTGCAGGCTTTCTGGTGAAATAGCCACATCCGTAAGTATACATCCCAAGAGCGTCGCGTGGAGTTGCTTCGGGAATGTGGAAGCAGGCCCCATATCCGGATGAATCATGCCTGCACCCTTGTCCATGCCTGCCATACGATACTCAACACCATCTATATGGAACGTCCGCGCCCGCAGCTTGGGAAACGTGTCTGTCGTCATGAATGCCTTAGCTGTGCGTTCCCATGCGTCAAAGTCTTTCGCAAAGCTGGATCGGGCTAGCTTTGCGATGCTGTCTAACATCTTTGTGATTGGGAGATTCTGGCCGATGACGCCGGTAGACATGACAAGTGACTCATTCTCGGCTCGAGCAGAAGAATGTGTATGAGGGTGCAGCAGTTCGTCTGCAACGCGAACCATGGCCCAGGCGTCATCTAGACCCTGTTTGCCGGTGACTGCATTGGCGCAGCCACTGTTCACTATCACAGCGCGAGCACGACCACCATTGCGCGTCAGAACCTGGTCGGAGACGAGGACAGGAGCAGCTTTGAAAGCATTGCGAGTAAAACAGGCAGCGGCGGAGGTAAGCCTACGAGAGGTGGACAAGATGATGCCAAGATCGAGAGCTTCAGGATTTTTCTTTACACCTGCATGGATACCGGTGACGAGATAACCAGCTGGAAATGAAGAGTCTGGGAGGACCGCATGATGGTGGGCTTTGGATGGTGTTGGTTTGATGGTCACCGTTGAGTTTAGTCGCTTGAACAAGCGCGACATGGTAATTGAGCTGAAGAACTTTTTTTTCGCAGGCTTATAGAGGGTGAGCACAAATGACTCGCAGATGTGGTATTGCATTTACGCTATTGGAAAGGCTAATATGAATTATGAAGTGAGGCACAAGCTGTATTTCTAGACCGACTGCGGTGCAATAGATATGAAAGCACCGCAAGTTGCGTGTTTTTAAAATGGTAACACCGGTTGACAAAAGGGCTACCTTTTTGCTCTCCCATCGCTCCGTTACTCTGCCTGGTTGAAGAGAACAACCGAAGAGTGCAGCACGAATTACTGCATCGATGGTGGACTTGACCTTTCAGAAAAATTTCAATTTATCTTGTTTATCGGCGCTTGCCGAGGTCAATTCGCCGTGAGCAAATATTTTATTCAGTAATCAGAATGTCGAAATACAATGGAGTATGCATGTCTTAATCACGCCAGGTAAAAGATCTCATTAAACTCCGTCAGGCTGAATTGGCGCAACTTGTCCACCCTTGGCAGCACTAGGAGTGAAAGTGTGCCATCGATCGTTGAATCTGACATCTACAAGAAAAAAATCTGAGCATGATATTGAACTATAACTTCATCTCACTAACCCAGTGGCCGCCCGCCATATAAGTATTGTTGGAATTTTGCTAAGGGGTACAATGGGAATTACCAACAGTTAGAAGACGTAAATGGTGGGACTATAAAGCTAGAACATACCAATAGCAGTTTCAGCTTCCGGAACTTGAGCAAATTGTACAACACCGGAGCCTTTGGAACGCGTGCCATCGAAAAGAATTTCAGCCAACTCGACTGTACCCGTCGTTTCAAAAAGCTCAACCAAGTCTTCGTTCGCAGTTGACCACGGAAGCTTTGCATACACTTAGCAAACTGATGATACAAGAAAACAAACGAGCGTACATTGCGGACCATGATCTGCTGGCTAGGCTCCGCGTCGACGTAGCCACTAGGGCCAGAAGGGTACCCGCTGCTGTACCCTCCGCCGGCGCTGTAGCTGTCCATTCTCAAGCTACCGGAAGCACCCTGATCAGGACCAGAATAATCGGCATAAATTTCCTGATTAGAAAAATCGCGGCCGGCACCCGCCTGTCCACCATAGCCTCCACCACGAGACCCTCTAAAGGAGCCTCTCAGACCACGTCCACCAAGTCCACGTGGCCCACCACGGAAGCCACCGCGATAGCTACCCGGACCAGAGAGTCCAGCATAACGGTCCTAAGGGAAGAGTTACGAGCTCGAATGTTGGTCCAAGACATGTTGGATAGCGTTACTCACCTCTCGGACTTCAAGAGTGCGACCATACCAATCAAACCCGTGATACATGCCTAATAAAACATCAGAGGCGGTATGTGTACGAGATCGTGTTAGATCCTACTAATCGCCTGCTGGGCGTCTTTTGAGGTCTCAAAAACAACCGTTCCGGATCCTTTGGGTCTTCCATCCGCGCCAATATTTATATCGGCCCGAATAATATTACCGGCCGCGCGGAAAAGATCTTTAAGGTCCTGCCATCCAGCTTGGTAGGGTAGCTGCATTCAGAATTTTCAGTCCCAGTTGCTTGCCAAAGTATAAGGCAACACCAGTACTCACGTTGCCAACATAAAGTTGGTTACCGGGATTGGTGTGTGTGCCGAAATAGTTATGAGAGGCAGGGCGTGGAGGTGGTGCCGAATGCAAGCCCTGACCAACCATCGCCATACCTATTTTACCTGGAACTGGTGTGGCCCCAAATCGAGCTTCGTTTTCACGGTCCTACAGCCCAACTTCAGACAGTGTATTCAGATAGAAAACGTGGTAGGTACCTCTCGGATAAATACGGGTCGTCCTAGAAGGGCTTGCTCGGATAACTCGCGGATGGAACGTTGAGCGTCTTCTTGTGAGGCAAATTCAACAATGCTACCAATCGTTTTGAGAACTGAAATAGGCGATGAAGGAAGTACACTCACCCGCAGCCTTTCGACACTCCGGTAGGCGTAACAAGTACTTCGGCGAAGAGAACCTCACCAGCTGCCAATCCCAAAAGAAAAAAGCTCCCATCAATATCCCCTGATCAAACTCGACCATTCCGGCAGAAAAGACAGAAAAGAGAATTGAAAAAACAAGTGGGAAAAAAGCAACACATCGACCTCTCCACAAAATCCACACACCTGCTCCCGCCGCTGAATCCATCGGAAACATTATCACGGGCCATTGCCACATTCATGTGGGAGAGTTAGAAGAAAACTTCTGTCAACACATCGCCCCATAACCAAGAAAGAAGCGACGCCTCAAAAAGATTTCTGGCTCTGCTTTAAGCTTTCGCCACAACCTCTCACACTCCCCGAAGAAAGACTTTTGCACACAAAAAACTAATCTGAGATTCCCCCACCCACCTCCCCGCATGAATTCCATAAGGTCCCTGTACTTGACGTCGTAACTCAAGTTACCGACGTAGACCCGGTTTTCTCTTTTGCTGATTTTTGAAAAGTCAACGGCTTCCTCGCGTTCCACGTTCATAGGGCCACCCAAAGAGCGCGCGAAGGGGTCTGCGGCTTTGCGGTCGCGATCGCGGCTCCTGGAGCGAGTCCTGGAACGAGACCGAGATCGAGATCTGGACTTTGAACGACGACGGCTGCGACGAGGTGAAGCTGAGCGACGCCTAGAGCGAGAAGCGCTCCGGGTACGCGAGCGCTTACGTCGCTAAGATGAGTCACAATATATACTTCAGCGTTGGATGTTAAAAACTGGAGGAGAATGACGTACGTCGGTACCGTTACGCCTGCCTGGCTCCCAATGATCACCGCCACCGCGTCTGGAGCGACCTGAAAGCAAAGAGAAAAAAAAATTGAAGACGAACAAGGAAACGAAAAAGGGTGCATAGACATACCGGATTCTCTCCTATCGCGATCACGGTCGCGATCACGGTCACGATCCTTGTCTCTCCTATCCTTGTCTCTGTCGTCGCGGTCCCTGTCCCTATCCTTGTCACGGTCATAGTCTTTATCCCTGTCACTTCGGTCTCTGCCACTGCCAACAGGAGCTATAATCCCCTTGTCTTCATTGTCGTCTTTTGTTTTCATATCGACATCCATCTTGGAGTAAGAGAAATTAGAGGACTAGAAAGAAAGATAAGCTAGTTGTATGGGAAGGCAGTGGCTTCCAGTTAGGAACTTTCAAATTTTCAGCTCCGAACGAAAAACTGCTCACAATAATCAATTTGCTTAATCACGTGTGCCACGTAACATGACCTGCACTGAAAATATATTGCACAAAAGATAATCACAAAAAGAGAATCCACAGTTTGATAGAGATAAAGATGTAGTGGTGTATGGTCACCTATACATACTAAATACGTTTGTTGGGTTTTCTATAGATAAAAAGAGGTGTTTTTCGTCGTCTAGTCCATATAGCGTGAATGTTTTCTGTAAAACAGATGACGAAACCGAAAAAAGTCGGGGCAAACGCAGAACTCCCAAAGACAATACCACATGTGTGTGTTTGCCATTTCTTCACAAATTGCTTTTTGCACCCTCCTCGTCCGTGTTCTTAACAACCAGATCAAGTATATGCTCCACGATCTCCTGAGGGGTGGTAACATGCCAACTGGCCAGGGTGCGTTTGCTACTGTGTCCCACAGCAGTCGTGAATACCCCTTCTGGACGAATGGCAAGATTCACAGGAGGTGCAGATTCTCCATCGATGAGAGTTACCGATAGTGGCGCCTTCATGGTCGCTTCGGTCGTACCTGGTGGGAAGAGTAAAAGAGCACGAAACATGTCTTCGTCGGTCTTGTGGATGAGAGAACGTTAATATTTACAACAGTGCGATCACGAAGGACAACTATTACCTTGTCATCACCAGCACAGAAAACAAACTCTGCATCAGGGTTCTGATAGAGAATCCTTTTCACAATCTCGCCCTACAGGTGTTTCATCAATCACTTTAGAAATGCGATGTAACGGGAAAGAGATACCTTGTTCACAGCAATGGGCCTAACTTCTAGGTTCTTCTTCCCAACAAGCACTGTACCCAGCCATGATCAGAGAGGAATGATGCAAGACGAGAAGTAACTCACCTTCGATAGGCCGCTTATTGACCAAATTGTTCTCCAACAAATCCTGACATTGTCTGCACTGGAATTGCCTAGTCGTGCACCCCGTTAACAACCCATCACGCCATAAAGAAAGTTCCGCAACATACCCCCATTCTGGATCACTCGCACGATGATGCCAAGTAATCGAGCTCTTCTTAATTTCGACATGACTCCCCGTTGTCCGCTCTGTATAATACTTGAACACCTCCTCGACCTCACTCATCCACGACATGTCCAAGTTTCGCGAGGGATATAGGGCGTCATACGCGCTTGGCCTTGTCCGTCCACGAGCCCAAGGAGCATCTTCACCAACAAGGCCGCCCATGTATGCGAAGTGTGCGTCGTGACCACACGGTGGAGCCGTTCTTGTCTCTGAGCCTTCTCATCAGGAGACATGAGGAGACCGCGATTTATTGCGGCTGCTACGTCCTAAAAATAGACATAATGTTAACAACGAAACTCCGAAGAGGATAAAACAACATACCCCAAGGTTCCATGGGTTAACGAGTAGGGCGTCTTCCATGTGTTTACTTATCCCCATGAACTCGCTGAGCACCAACGGCGAGTTCTTCCCTCCTAGATTTGAATTTTGGGCAATGACAAACTCCATCGAGGTGGTATTCATTCCATCTCGGAGGGGTGTGATCACAGCGAGGTCAGCGACGGAGAGGAGCGCATAGAATTCGTCTTTCTTGAGTGTTTGATGGCTGTTTTGGTTGTTTGATCTCCTCGGACGTCTAGCTTTACGGAAGATAACGTACTAATGATGCACAGGTATAAAATCAAGACTCCCATACTCCCCATTGATATGAGCCACGAGCTCCGACACGAGGCGCTCCAACTTGGGAGAGTCCGTAAGCGCGGGCGAGGTGACTTGAATCATGACGACATTGCCGATCCACTCTGGGTACTCTTGTAGTAGCTTTTCGAATGCCCGGAGCTGGTTGTGGAAGGTTAGTACTCGGGATTAGCTGCAGTTTATGGTATCACCTTTTGCAATACGCCCTTGACAACATCGAGCTTGTCCCTGCCTACGATGATTTTTTTGCCCTCATATAATGTACGGAGGGCTTCAAGCTTGGGCTGAATACCCGGCCGCTTACTAGTAAGTGAGATGAACTCAAAAGGGTCATGTGTACACAACGAAAAGAAAGACTGACGCATCCCTTTCAACTCTCTCTGCGTCGACACCGACGGGGCAGTGCATTATACTTGTTAGATGTCCCTCTACCTCGATTCCACGAGAGGTTGTTTCGTACCCGCATACGCGGACGCAAGTTGACGTGAAGTGACGAGAGTAGGAATATGTCTGTCGTGGTGTATATGTATAAGAAATGCTAGGCAAGATAATAAACGCCTTTACCTGGAAGCAAATGAGGTTGGCACCCAACATCCCATCTAGTATCTCTTTACGCCGTGGAAGGCATCTGAAAATTTCGCTCGAAGGAAACGGAGTGTGTACAAAAAGACCTGTAACGGCATCCGGAATCGTTGCGCGGAGGAGGCTTTCGAGTTTCGGGGTAAGTGAGCGGGATACAAATAGAGTGAAAGAGACATACCGAGGAACAAGGAGGAGATGGTAATCATGCACCCAGACAAGGTCACCTGGTTGATAAACTTCCGCTATTTTGCGTGCAAATGCGGCGTTGGCAGACTCGTAGTAAGGGTAGTGGGAGTCGGCCGATGCATATTCTGTTGCTACGTCTTGCCAGAGGAGATAGTGGAATAGGGGCCAGAGTACTGTTTTTAATTAGTTATGGAGTGAACGTGCGAATTGTGTACATACTTTGTTTGCAGTAGCCGTCATAATGACCGTGGGCCACCTTGTCATCGAGCCAGACTGGAATGTATGTCATTTTGCGGTCATCGTCTGGGTCGCTTTCTTTGGGCTGGTAGGTAGTCAGCGCTTGCTCAAACTCTGCACGCTGTTTCGAGTCGATTGCATCTGCAGGGATGTGCTCCGAGCTTGTAGGAGAGATGATGTCACCAGTCCAGCCGATAAGGAGTTGTTCATGGGTGGTGGAGAGCGACTGGATGCCAGATATCATTGCTGCATGGCCGTATCTCGGTGCAAGAGACCATGTTGAAGGAGGGTCGGATGACGGTTTTGGGTGATCAGAAGGAATAGCTGGAGGAGATGGTGGGGGAGAGAGGACGCCGGTGGGGGAGTTGAGGGTTGCAGTGACAGGGAGATAATGACAGACATGGATGACTCTCCCAGATAAGGGAACGCCGGCGTCTCTATGTTTGAGCTCAAGTGCGCGTATGTCGGCGCGGACGGCGTCGAGAGAAATATCGTCGCCCTGACGAGTGTAAGGCTCAGAAAAGGAGTCCATTTAGGAGGGAGGAGGGGAGAGGAATGGACCCAGATTTGAGTACAGGCTATTTATACCGGAAAAAATATAAAAATAATAACGTCATGAATTCGTATCTATCCATCACACTTGCATTTTCTGCACTCAATGCCGCTTTAGGCTATTCTCATCGCCGACAAGCCCCCGCGGCCTCGGTCAGGTCAGGAACAAGGCGCATGAGTACAGTATTATAGACGAGTCAAATGTAGTTATCGGAGCGTTTATTAAGCGTGAAATGTGAAATATAATGGTTGCCACTGTCATAGGCAACAATAGTCGTACCATGCAGTGCTATCAGCTCTCCACCTAAACGTATATAATGTCTGAACATTTCAATGAGCGAAGCGCGTCGTAATTTCCAATCTTATCGGGATTGATGTGGCTTCATGGAAGTGGATGTGAGAGCTCTTCAGGAGCTCTCCATAAAAGAATAAAATGAGGAGATACTAGGCCGCTGAGCTTATCGCGAAACAGATGCGTGTGTCCGAGAAACATCCATTCGGTAATTTCGGTTGGCTGACGGGAACGTTGCACAGCCACAGCTTCACTCCTTTCCTTTCCCAACGGCGACAACGACTGCGACGACAATGACGACGACCGAGCCCCCAATTCTAACGGCGGGCTCGCTTGAAATTTATCGAAAAGACAGTCATTTTGCTCCTCATGGTCTACCGCCTTCGCCGCCGGCCAGTGTGAAGGAAGACCTGCTGTTCACTGAACCAGAACCCATCATCCCCCCTCGACTACCGGCGTCCTCGAGCAAGACATCCAGCTACACGCAGATCACATCCGGCGCGAACGCATTACAAAGCGTGCAAAGCTACAAGCTCAAGCTCAAGCCGAAGCAGCTGCCGCTGTCGTTGTCGACCATCCAGACGTTGCTCCTGTACCTGCAACCTCTTCTGCTGTTGACCCTGCTGCTGTAGCATCGGCACCCGCAAGTAAGCCCGAGAAGGAAAAAGAAGACCTCCCCCTCGTAGGCAATTTGATCGGCGAGGGTCACGTCAACTATGTGCTCATGTACAATATGCTCACCGGCATTCGCATCGGCGTCTCCAGGTGCCAAGCCAAAATAAAACGTCCCCCCACAGACGCCGATTTCAAAGCGAAACACAAGTTCACTTTTGACGTTGTCGGGAATGAGCTCACCCCGAGTGCAAAGTATGATTTCAAATTCAAAGACTATGCTCCCTGGATATTCCGCTACCTCAGAGAAGACTACTTCCATCTCGACCCTGCAGATTACCTCCTCTCCCTCACTTCAAAGTACATCCTCTCTGAACTCGGCTCACCAGGCAAGAGCGGGAGCTTTTTTTACTTCTCGCGCGATTACCGGTTTATAATCAAGACCATTCATCATGCAGAGCATGCCTACCTTTTGAAAATTCTGCCCCAATACTACGAGCACGTCAAAGCTAACCCGCATACCCTCCTATCTCGCATATACGGCCTACACAGAGTAAAGCTGCCGAGAGGGCGTAAAATTCATTTTTTGATTATGAATAACATCTTCCCGCCACATCGTGACATTCACGAGACGTATGACCTTAAAGGATCGACGGTTGGAAGAGAATACCCCGAGGAAAAGGCGAGAGAGAACCCGAGAGCGGTGCTGAAAGACCTCAACTGGATCAATCGTAGCAAGGTGCTCGAGCTGGGGCCGGAGAAGAGGGCGTTACTCGCCGAACAGCTACGGAGGGATTCCGCGTTTTTGGAAAGTATAAACGTGATGGATTACTCACTCTTGGTTGGGATACATAATATGCAGAGAGGGAACAGGGATAATGTGCGCAGGAACACATTAAAAGTGTTTTCGGTAACATTACTTTCTCATCATACATACGCTTCCATCTTTGCTAATTGCACCTCTTAGCCTCATATCCCACACACACCACATCGCAAAAAACCTCTCGGACACGCGCACTCCTACTCGCACCACACAACGCAAGGGTCCCCAGAAGCTATCGCCATCCGCCGTGCGCTCTACCGCCAATCCGATTCCAACCGGCTCGGGGACGTTCAACTTCCCGACGCTGCTGATCCTGAACCGGCAGCGGTCACGGAAACGCTTTCGACGGCGGGCGCACCACCGCCACCACATTTGTTGCGTTGGCAAGAGCCTGAATCTCAGACGACGCAGGCATCTGAAAGACCACCTTTGACCCCTTCTTCCGCGCTGCTGCCCAACAACAGCAACGGTTATAACAGCGGTAGCGATGACAATGTGGCCTTGACTACGTCCTACGCCCCACACCCACAACGTGCGTCGACGCATATAGGGACCTCGCTCTCATTTTCTTCGTCGACTTCGTCTTCTCGGCCGACGACGACTACTACTACTACCCCTACCAACACGAGCACCACCAACAACACTACGCCTAGTTTAGTTCCAACTGCGACTGGAGTCACGATGTCCACAAGTGCACAGGTCCGACCACTCATAAAAACTCGAAGCCGTGGAGAAGCGCGAACGGGGGCAGGAGTAGGAGCAGCGGCAACAGTCGGAGGAACGTCAGTCGGCGGTAGTGGACAGGCAGCATCATTCGAAGATAAAAAAGACCTCGCAGAGCATTTCAGTGACCGTCAGCATTTTGTGTTTTATCAAGACGAAGGCGGAATGCGCGCTACGAACGAAGCAAATGAGGATATGAACACGATTTATTACATTGGTGTTATTGATATTCTTACCCCTTATGGGGTGAGGAAGAAGCTGGAGAGTTTCTGGAAGGGGATGAGTGCGGATCGGGTAAGTTTTAGCATGCGGGGAAAGTTGCTAGGCTTTGTTGTGCTAACGAGATTGTTTGCTTTGTAGCACAAGATAAGTCCGGTACCGCCGTCAGAGTACGCACATCGCTTCCTATCGTTCATGAAAGCCGTCATGCGAGGCGGCGAGGGTGGCGGGCGGTTCAAGGCCGAATGAGTTTCCGACTAATCAGGCCTTTCTATTTTCCAAACGATGGTCATGGGGGGGAGGGTGACATGGGTAGCGGTAGTAATGAGAACAGGGCTGGCAATCGAGGTGGTGGAGGCTCTGAAGCAAGTGGAGTCCAGGTAAATAGGGGGACTCAGGCAACCTCTTGCACACTCGACATACCCTGGTCTTCTCAGGTTAATAAACCGGGTAATGACGAAGCGGAATTCACTGTGGAGTCTAGCATAAAAATCACAGTATGACCCGAATTTGTTTGTTTTGACTTGCGCTACTCACTGGTATAACATTCAGATTGAAAAAAACCAGGGTGGTAAACTTGAACCTCCCGCCAGCGGTTTATCATGGCACGGCCCATGGATTACTGTAGACATCTCCAGCCTAAACTGCTCCGTTGACTCACGCAGCAAATATCGCCAAAACCTGATGCAAGTCGAGATTGAAGCCCAATCTTGTCAACCCTTCCAGACCCTTGACTATTCACCTTTGGAAGTACGCTTCGAGGATAATTTTGCAAGGGTCAGACGAGACCGGACCAACACGCGCAGCCTAACGTTTACTCTCAATCCCAATCCAGGGATGCAGCTAGCAGGCTCGTCAGCCCAGACCATCAGTATAGAGGGGTCGGAGCGGAAGTGGATGGTTACAACCATTCCGACCCAAAAGCGCCCGACCGGCCAGATCAGGCGTGGTCGGATTTGGAAGTTTGCCTACAACGAAAAATTTCCGCGGGTGGTTAGCTACCAATTCCCTGAAACGCCATCCCTACTATATGGCCTCGAAAAAGCCGCGATTAGCCTGCGGCCAATAATTACTGTCGACACAACTATGTGCTGGTCCCTCATAGTCAACTCGTTCGACTTTTTGCGTATTAGAGACAGTGATGCATCACCCCCCGCGTTCAAGAACATTCTGCACCACGTCTCAATCTCTTGCAACCTAGCAGATTACGACGCAGAGCGTGGCTGGGCAATGCAGTTGGACACTTGTGATGTGAACGATCTCTGCCCACCTGGCGCCACTCCAAGAACCCCGCAGACCATAGACTATGGTTTAATTGCTAGTCCAGTCAGAACCACCTTGGAAGCAGGTG
>JABCKM010019950.1:0-14916 GCA_018221805.1 Rugosomyces carneus
CGAGGCATTAATAAGCAAACTGACCGGATGGGGCTCAAACTCAGGCCTTATGTCGTCTGACAAGTCAGACTGGATACGATACCCAGCCAAGGCCAAGTTCGTGTGTTCTTCTGAGCGGAAAGGAATATCCAGCATAGTAGAATAGCCTCTTTCCTGCAGTGCCTGAACTGCTTCGGCAATTGGGGCGGCGGTATAAGTAAAATTTTCGCTCTCGATTGCGGCGAGATGAGCTGCATTGTAAAGCCGGACGAGAAACTCTCCCGCACGCGGTGGATGAGTGAGCTTGTATTCTTTGCTCATGATCGTCACCTAGAATTACAGTAAGTGTGTCGGTGGTCTATGAAAGTTCAAGTTTTACCTTTCCACCTTGGTCATATACATAATACCAAATCGCGTTCATCCAGTCATCAATGTAGATGGCCGAGACTATAAACGGATCCGAACCTTGCCTGCGAATCTTGTTGCCAAACCGAGCTAGACACACCGCCTGTAGCAGCATCCGGTTTCGATTGGATTTGTTGCGGTCAGAGATCACTTCGACTATAAGATGCGGAATGCCCTTGAACCGAATATCTAAAGCATTTTTGGGTCGGTAGACCCGCTTTTCTGACCTGCCCTCAAAGGCAATCACTAATGAGAAATCCCAATATCCATTGCTACAAATGGTGAATACCGAGAACAATGTAATAGATGAAGCCACTAACCATACAAATTTTCCTTCTGAAGATGCGAAAAGTTGCCTAACACCATAAACCAAGCCATAAAAGTGATGTCGTGGAGACTCTTGAAATGCAGAGAGGTTCGTCATAATGTCCCCATTTAGTACAAGCATGTAATGCGCGTATTCCCCTATGGATACGTGCCAGCGTCCGCCTTTTTCACCATCACTTCCTACTTGAAACAATTCGCTGGCAGGTATACAAGGATGGTGCGTTCGTTCATTTACCCATTGACCATAATATATCATAGCTTTCCCCCCTTCCTGCAGGAATATCATCAGCTATAGTACGAAATGAGTGATTGTCACGTTATACAGGCATTAATTTCTGCTCAAGGCTTTCGAACATGTCCTACAAGATTATCGATCAGCCAGAGCTCAATTATACGAAGTAAAAATCAGGATACATGTTCAACGGTGCGCTTTCGATATAACTGAGCTAAAAAATTCGCAAAAAATGTTGGGATTTCGGTCTTGCGGATAGAGTCATAGATCCCAGTAACCCCGTTGAGATACACCGATGGTATAGTCAAGTTGTTCAGATTTTCCCATCTGTGTATTTTTGTTGTCAAAAGAGACTCCCAACCGACCATATTCAAGGCTTTTGGGAAATTTAGCGGACATACACGGGATATAGTTAGTTATAAATACTGACCTTCTTCCTCAGAGGATGAGCTTTTATTGTCTGGCTTAACTTCTACCGAAGAGATAAAAATTAATCTGAGTATAATATAGGCCATGATTACAGCCTTGGAACGCACGAGGAGCATCAAGTGGGTCAATGGCAAAACGCACAAGCACTTGAATCCCCCCTTCTGGCTCGCCGTCATAATACTCTTCGATACTCGATAGTGGGTCAAGTTGTGTGACGTTGGGATTGGATTCCAATATGCCAAATCCCTGAAAGGTCGCTTTCACGATTTTTTCCGAACTCTGTTGCCCTGATAGAAGAAAGCGTTTGGGCTTCCACAAGGTGAGCAGGTGCAACGAGTCGCTGAAACCCCGCAATTGGGCAATCGCTCTAGCTAGGTCGATAATATCACCACCTGTTGCTAATTCTATGGAGTAGGCTTCGTCGGTCGCTTCTCCATTATCGTCTACGTTGAGGCATAGGAACTTCGCAAACATTGAGTATGTTGGGACTAAGGCAAAATATCTTTTGTGGCATTGGTCACGGGTTTCAATTTAAACGTTTAAACGTTTACTAATTGCCGGCGATCGTTCTGCAAATACCTTTTGTTCTGTTTTAGCGAAGAGGATGGGCTGAGCGTCTTGTTAACCGGGGGTGTGTTATTTCGCCAGTTCACCAAGCTATAAAGACTGAACCGAGATGCAGGCTTTGGTGATTGAGTGGTATAGTCGTGGCCAAGCAATGCCTCCTCACCGTTCCGTGACCTCAAGGCTACAAATTGCTAGCTGTTACCTAAATCATTTACACCTGCGCTTGGTTATCTTTACTTCGGCGTGGTTCTTTAGTGCGGTGCCAGATAATCTTTTGTCAAACAAATGAACTTGCGGCTACCGTGGCATATACGGCGCGCAAAATGCTGTACTTTTAAACAGCCCTGCCGCAGCTCACTAATATTACCGCACACCAATATAGTCGAGTACAAATTTGTTTTCGCCAAACTATTCGTCGCCCTCATCATCTGAAATGTGAATCTCATCCACATTAGCCGCCAGTGCCGCTGCCGCCGCACCCCTGGCCCTGCCCCCGCAGCAGCAGCCACAGCATCCATCGCATCTCCCTGTCCTCTCTCCTTCTCCTCACCAGCACCATTCGACCTCGTAGCCAAAGCCTCTGCGACTAGATAGCTGGCCTCCGTATTGAATTGCGCCTGCACACTCCTCTTTATCCTTAACATCTCCCTGAACGTGTCCTCCGACCCCGTCTCGATCTCAAAGCTGTTCCATTCGGTCCAGAACTGCGGGTTCGTGCGTGGGTCGCAGAATTGAGACGCGTGGGCGTAGATGGCGCGGGCACGGTCAATTTCGCCAAGTTTGCGCTCAAGAGAGGCGAAGCGGAGGGACATGAGGGCAGTTTGGCGGTCGGGGAGGACTGCACGGGGTTTAGTTAGCTCGCTCTATGCAAAGAAAGAATAAATAGGGTTTTTTTTTTTTTACCTTCAAGCGCATGTTCGTATATAGGTCTTGTAGCCGGTAAACCATAGTTCGCAGTGGCTTTCGCAATGTATATCGTGAACATCTAACCAAAGAGGCAGAATCAAATCAGCGTCGGAGGCCCCTAAAAAAAAAAAAAAAAGGCAACTCACCTCAAACTTGTCTTGATCCTGGACAACCTTCGTCGCTCGCTCGAGAATCCCCATCGAGCGCTTCGCAAGCCCGTAATCCTCCTCAAACTTGGAGTACATCAAGAATATCGGTTTACATGATTTAGGAGGGCACTTCTCCAACGCTTGTTCGAAAAGATCGCGGGTTCGTTCTAGTTTAGATCCTCCCTACAGGAAAAGACGGGTGTGAGATTGGGTGTAGGGGGAGATAGAATTGAAAGAAAGAGGGGCAGGACGTACGTAGCGTTTGACGAATTTCGACAAGTAGATGTTCCAGAGTTCAAAGGACACAGGGAAAGTGAACAGTTCGACGCCGCGTTCATAAACCTAAAACAACATTTAATGAAGTCACTCCTTCACAGAAATGGATGGCGCTCACCTTGAAACTTTCTTCGAAATACTTATTCTCCTCCAAAAACAGCGCATAATTAACAATAATCTGCGCATTCGCAATACGGAGCTCGAGGATCTTATCATAGACTTGCTTTGTGGATTCCGTCGTACCGATTGACTCTTCGAGGTCGACATAAAAGGACCAGAGTTTGAGGGATTTAAAGAGGCGGGTTTGGGCGGGAAGTGTCTAAGCGGCGGGGGGAAAAGACGAAGATCAGCTGAAGAGGTCAAGAGGAAATGCTACCGTCACGTACATGATCATGATAATTGACCTTGTTCCCGGTAGTAGCCACAGTCCCGCCATCTTCATAGAACCGGGCGAAATTAATATAGAGGCGGTGCAGATTCGCAGACGCTCTGCGCGGGTTGATCGTTTCGAGGGCTCGAGTATACGTTTCCGCTACCTAAAGCGAAACAAGAGAGAAAAAAGATCAATGCTTAAATCATAAACACCCAAAACAAAAGGGGGGACAGACACACACCTTCTCATCATCCTCACCCCAAAGCGCAACTCTCTTCTCCCACTCCTGCACATCGTTCGGATTCCGTCTAATCAAGACATCATTAACCAAAAACGGCCTCCGATCCGCCAACTCTTCAAACTCCTTCATCCTCACATCCAGCTCCGTCTCCATCTCTTCCCTATCCTCCCCATCATCATCATCATCATCTCCCTCCTCATCCAGGGCCTCCAAAGCACCCATCAACCCTCCAATAACCCCCTCTCCAAACTCAACATACGCATCAAAGATCTGTGTGAAATCTCGAACCGTAACCACACTCTTTAACCCGTTTTCGAATGTCTCCTGGGCACGGGTAAAGGAGCCCCGGTTGATCCAGTAGGTTGCGATACCAGTCCAGAGGCGCCCAGATTGGTCAGGGTAGAGGAGGAGACCGGAAGTATGAAGGATGTGTTCGATGTTTAGTCTGTGTGGGGTGAGAGGGTCCGCAGTGGAGCAGGAGGGGAAGTCATCGTCGTCGTCGTTGTTGTTGTTATTCTTGTCGTTATCAGAAGATGTACTCTGAGTCTCCTTCTCCTTCTCCTCTCTCTTCCTCTTGATCATCTCATTATCCTCCACAGTCTCATCCACATCCAACCCAACCTCTTCCGAAAACTTCTCTACGACATCAATGAAATCTCCAAGGAGCTGGAATGGACTTTTGCCCTCTGGGCTTGTGTACTCGCCTTTGGAGGCTTTGCGTGCGAGAGAGAGGAGGAGTTTTGCTGCCTCCAAAGGTCGGGGTTCGGCGCCCGTGCCGGGTGTGGGGTTGAGTAGTAAGTGGGTGAAATGTTCAGTAAGAGACGGATCGACGGCGAGGTACCTGCGGTGTACGTGAGCTTTGTCCATATTACTCGACCATCAGGACATTTTGACCGAGATGTCGCTAGTTGACTTTAGAAGACTAATTGATGAAAAAATTTCCAGCTCATCGAGGAGTTTACGTTGAATAAAAAGTTGCATATTCTTGTTAGATTGGCTCGTTTAAATCGTATTGAGTACCGAGAACAATTTCGGTGCACCATTTTTTCTCACAACAGCGTCCCAACATCGTCGAACATGGGGACTTGGAAGCACTGTAAGCACATGGAATCCATATCATCCCGACTAGAAGCAGATAGTTCCTGGTCACCCGGCCAGCGCGTCGCGACCCCGTGACTGATGAACCAACACGTGATAGCAACGCGATTGCCTCGTTTTCGCCAAACTCGGGAGCCACACTTTCTCACTCCTCCTTCCCTGCAATTGCGATATCGGCGTTAGGCCAACAAAGCAATGGCTCAAGTTCATCCAGCACAGGCTCGAATACCCTCCTCAAGCTCATCTTCAAAGCGTCACCCGTTCACGAACGCAGTCAACCACAACCAGCGCACACCGTTGCCCCCTAAAGGCGCTGGAGACAAGGAGAATCTCAAGGAAGCTCCTGCTCCGCCGCTGCCTCGTCAAAATGCCAAAGCTCCACCTCCATCTCCTCCCAGAATAATTTGTGACAACAGTGGCGCTTTTCAACTCCACCGTGTAGGTCTTTTGGGCGAGGTGCGTAATCATATGGTTTCCAACTGTCAACCTCCTTTAGCTTGACCAACTTGTAATAGGGCGGCTTTGCTCGTGTCTACGAGGTCAAACAAACCAATGGCAGCCGTCTCGCTTGCAAAGTCGTTACCAAGTCCTCACTTGCGTCGAAGAAAGCAAAGACCAAGGTAAAACTTTCAACCATATTAGTATACGACCTTCAAACTAATCCATTACAGTTGTATGCAGAAATTAAAATCCACAGTGCGCTCGAGCATCCGAACATTGTGCGATTCCGTGACTGTTTCGAGGACGACGACAACGTCTACATGACCCTTGAACTTTGTCCATGCGGGTCACTCATGGACATGCTCCGACGTCGCCGTCGTTTCTCCGAACCTGAAGCTCGTTTCTTCATGATACAACTCATGGGTGCTTGCCGCTACATGCACGAGCATCAGGTTATCCACCGAGACCTTAAGCTCGGCAATATCTTCCTTGACAGTAATATGAATATCAAAGTGGGTGACTTCGGACTCGCTGCCCTCATCGAGAATCCTGGGGAGCGCAAGAAGACTATTTGCGGTACTCCAAACTATATCGCTCCCGAAGTTCTGTTCGATACTGCGAATGGCCATAGCTTCGAAGTGGACACCTGGTCAATAGGGGTTATCCTATATACACTTATCATTGGCCGTCCACCCTTCCAGACCTCCGACGTCAAAGCCATATACAAGTGAGTCTGCAATTCCCTGGTTTCACTCTCGTATCTGACATAACTATCAGACGCATCCGCGATAATGCCTACGACTTCCCACCCGAACGAGCCATCTCATTCAACGCCCAGAATCTCATCCAGCGCATCCTAACACACGACCCTCAACAACGTCCTACCCTTCACGAAATCGCCGACCACCTCTTCTTCACAGAAGGCACATTCCCATCTTACATCCCAGCGTCCGCACACGACGCTCCCCCCGACTTCAAAAACATCACCCGCAGTCAATCCCAAACCAACCTGAGACGCATCCGGCGTTATTCATTATTCGACGAAGACCAAGTCACCACCATCGCGCTCCCGAAAGTACCCATCCCTCTGCTCGATTCCCCCGCAGATGGCAAGACTCTCATGTTCACTGTGGCGCAACAAGAGAAGGAGTTCCAAAAAGCTGTTCAGCCTGGTTCGCCGATCAGTGCCCTGCTCAGCTCGGCTAAGCAGCCGTTGCTTGTGGGCGGGAATGGGACGCAGGGAGGTATGAAGGAAAACCCACTCTTGCGTAAGCTGCAAGCGGCCAAGGAGAGTCCGTTGCGTAAATCTGTTGTGCGTGCGCAGCTGGTGGACGAGAGAGCGGGTGCCGAGAATGGAGTTGATCCGGATAGGATGAGGGAGGATCATGCAGGTGAGGGAGTGAGGACGAGAAGGAAGGAACTCGAGGCGCAGAAAGCTAGAATTGTCGCACAGATGGCCCCAGTAGGAGAGGAGGACGAGGACGAACACCTAGGTCGGGCTAAAGAGGCAGATAAGAGAAAAGTGGATAAAGAACGCGTGAAGGTTAACGATAGGGAGAACCTTCCGCCTGCCGCTGCAGTCTCTAAGGGCAAGGAGCGTGACGCACGGCCATCGAAAACCCAACCCTTCTTACCAGGTGATGTTTTTTTTCGCTGTCTGTATTGTTTACCTTATAACTGACATTATTTACAGCTTCTTCAACGCGATCTCTTGTGCCTACCTCGCAATTCTCTCAGCTGAGTGGCTACGATGCAGCGTCCCATGTCTTGTCGCTAGCTTTTGAGGCCAAGGCCGCCGGAAAGGTCTTCCGCGACCCACGCGATGACCCAACAGTTCCTCTTCCCGAAGAGCGGGTTTTCATCGTCTCTTGGGTCGATTACTGTAACAAGTATGGTATGGGATATGCATTGACCGATGGTAGCGTCGGAGTACATTTCAACGATAGCACCAGTTTGGTACTGAGTCCGGATAAACAGTGAGTTTCTTGATGAGAGTCGTTCGATTGAGTATGGAACTGACCATGAGGGGCTTTGACAGCCATTTTGACTACATCACATCGCGCCGCCAGGGCACTGCGTATGTGCGCAAGTCACATGCGGTCGACGCGTACCCGGAAGATCTTAAGAACAAGGTCTACCTACTGAAGCACTTTGAACGATACATTATGGATCGACTCTACGGTCAATACGACTATACATTTGAAGATACGGACCGCACGCGAGGTATGGAATGGATGCAAAAGTATCTAAGGATGAAGCACCAACTTCTCGGGGTCTCCACTACTCGCGCGATCAACCAAAAGGCATCGAAGACATCTTTACGGTAAATACTCTCGCTCGAAAAGTCGAGCGAGTGGGCAATGCTCCATTCCTCTTACCTGTCATTTTTAACACTGGACAACCAATAATACCCTGCACGCCATTTTATGTATTTGTTAAATTTGAATACCAAACCTTTCGTTTGTGCTAGAAGCAAGCCAAGTTGAACGCCCGACTGGGGTTGCGTTTCAAAGTCGTAACGATTTCAAAGATTTGCTACCTACGTATTTAGTACGGGCTAAATTTTGATCTAGAAAGACACTTGGCACTCTTCGCGATCAAATACAGTCGCCATATAAACACCCAAACCCTTCTCAGGAACACGTTCATACTAAAACACAGCCCTACCGCTTTGTCCTCTTTGCAGCCGACAACTCGCTCAATGGTTCACAGAAGTCGTCATGCTAGGGGCGAGTCCCTTCTGTAGAACATATTATATATATGGTAAAAAAGCACTCGCAACCCAATATGCCCGTGGGACCTCGTGAGTGGCCATTCCAACCCTTGAAGGCAGCCGCTCGCAAGCCGTGTACAACGATCTCGGCCTCGGCGCCGCTATTGAGTCAATTGAGGGCAAACCCTTGGTGACCACCCACTGATCTACAGATCAGCTGCACCACCGCGGAGCTATAATTTATAAAGCCCCGCTAAGTGGAAAAGTATTCCGAGAAACCAGGAGTTGAAACAAGGGAGACTTTTCATCCCCACTGATATTTAGCAGGGTCACCAGCACTGTCGCGTAAATACTAGGTGATGATGATAACAAGCGCCTACAGCGAACATTTGCTCGTGATGTGGCGCTCGGTCAACGACACATTTCCGATGCGCTTCCCTACGAAAACAAGGAGTGTTGGTATGGACAAGACAAAACTCGACGTAAAGGTACCTAGGGCAGGGTATCATTGGCAAGCTAGTTTTGGCGCTGAGACCGAGGAATCGTGATGGAAGAGGGTTCTTGACGGAGGCCGACGGGACTTCTCAGGTTCCAAATTTCTTCAGTGCTCCGATCCCCCCATATCGGACCCTTGTCGCCCACGGGCTTGTAGTAGGGTTCACCGATAGCCTTGTGGCCACATAATCATCGCAGATCCAGAAGCGGGTGGTTTCTGAAAATAAGGAATGCAGTGACAGAAAAACGAGGGGAACGATTCCTGTAGCAGAATGAATGTAGATATTTGGAAAATATATTGGGTGCCAGAAGCTGGGCAAAATTTCTGGACAGGATATCTGAGGGTGGTCACCAACCTCACTGATACTTCCAGGGGTCCTTTGAGGAGATCGTCCTGTTTTGGCTTTTTAATTGCCGAACCTGGGAATAAGGTTCATTGTAGTGTGACATTAGATAATAGACTGCTCCCGAGAATACTGTAACCGTTTGGGTTGTTTGTGCGATCGACCTCGAAGAGCCTCGAAAACTGCAGTACTTTGGGGTAGAAAGGAATCAAACTCTGATCAGGTTTTCGGAGGTCTCTGATTCCGAATGTTTTTCCCGGGGTATGGGATCATGATGTGGAGTGTAACCTTGTTTCGTCGATACCAGGAATATGGGCCTGTGGGAACTCTCGGTCAGCTCTCAAACTCAACTGCTTTGCGCAAAAAGATATATCCTATGTTCACGAGTAAACGGACGGTTTCAGGAATGGAATATTCAATAGTACTTTCCGAGGACCGCAGTTTGATAAACATCTGGCCCGACTCACCTTTTCTCATGGATCGTAAAATTTGCGCTTGTCAGAGTTCGAGTAATTTCAAACAAATGTCTCCTATGGCGGCGATACAGGCACCCAAAATTATTGACCCGTACTTCGTACCTGAACTCCTGGAGGCGGCGGCCACTTGCAGGCTTGGCGAGTTTCAGTGAGCGCCGCACTGAGATACTGAAGTAACTCAACGTAAAGTAGATCGTGAGGGACCGCCCGGCTATCTCGGATCATGGAGGCGTAACCTCTGGTAATTGGTAAGTCGTTTAGAGCCAACAGAGTTCAGAACCGCATGCATTTTCTAGGTGGATACATGTTGGTGCAAAGACAAAGTAGATACTTGTGGAGGCGGCTTTATCCGAGCATCGTCGCTATGCTTCCGCTCAATAGACAATGAGCAGATCACTGAGTATCTGGCGACGGGGACATGACTGAGCAACCTCGATTAGCTTTTCTCGCGGGGCCATGGGAAGAAGGGAAAGCGGCGGCCCGAGGGCCACGCCACGTGGGTTTAACGGGGCCTTGACAACGTGAGGACAACGTGGCTTGTTCCGTTCTTCCATCTAAAGTGTTCTCTCCGATAACGCCAGAATTCTCAAGAACACAGTCAACAGCCAACCTAGAAGTTAAGGCCATCGTCGTCGATGTCACACGTGGCCTAAGCCGTTGCTAGCTGGTCTCTGTTTGTTGCAGATGACCAAGGCAACGCATCATCGCATCAGTAAGGCGCGCAAAAGCAGAGTTAGGGGTAGAATTGAATGATGGTCCGTTCTGAAGCGTATTCTTGGTGTTTTGAAATTTTTTTTTTTACGTCCTCACTGTACTACTAGTATGTTTTACCAACTGCAACCGAACGGCGTCATTGGCGCTTGTTACACAGGACGGCCCTGCATTGGGTTGGCTTTTGAGTTAGCTGTCACAGGCACACAGGACCATTTAAATGAACGCTATCCACTATATCGGGCTCCACTTTCTTCAATCGGTCAGGGTGACCATTAAGCGAAGTAGCTGCAATGAATTCCCACTATTACAACAGACTTGTGATTTTATTAACTTTACCCCATCGCAGATCGCTCCTGTCTCCAGCAACACATACCGTGCTTTCTGATTCCTGGATGGACAAGGCAGGGCCCCCCATTTGGCTTCAATTCTGAGTGTAAATTTGGAGAGAACCTTGACAATCGCGCAACCGTGCATAGCTACGCCTACCACGCACCATGGCTTATGCATATCTAGAGCTAAGCAGGGTTCGCCTTATCTGGGACGAGGCACCCCTCTCGTGATACGGGACCGATTACCTTCTTCAGACAGAGCCGAGCAGTTAAAGTCGCGAGTTCTCTGGTTGATTTTTTTCCACATCACAAATATGGTTTTCCGCCTGCCTTCCCACATCGACACGTTTGTTCCACCTCCCGCTCAACAGGCGCCTACCCAAAGACCGTGGAAAGGCGCTCTGGTCGTTAGAGGTATGAGACCGTCCGATGGGAATAGTCAGACAATCCATGTTACCGCCGTCGAGACTGACGGCCTGAAGTACGTGGCCAGAACGGCGCCCATAATGATCCTCCACTGACCGCGCCCATCACAGCAGGGCCGAACTCTGGCCATCACAGTTCTTTACTCAGGTCGTTAATCGCCCCATTCTCAAAGACCTTCAGCTATGGGTGAAGCGTCAAACCCCTCCTTTGTGTACTTTCATGCCAGATCGTCACCGCGATCCCAACATCAACTCAGTCAACCAGAGTCACTTCCGCTCCTTATCTCGAATCTTGTTCGATAACGAAACCGTGAGTGGAAAACCCTGTTTGACCATGACGTACATGACGGAAGAATGATGTATATTAGGTTGCCATCGCCTCTTGGGGACGTGACGACATCCCCGGTGCAGGTGTCATCATTTTCCCCGCTCAGAACTCGAGTTCTCTGCTTGTTGGAGCATTGTTCTTGACTGAGCCCTTCCCATCCTTCGTGATCGGCAATTCACCCCCTCCGGCGCCGTTGTCTCCTCAGATGCAAATGGCATATGGAGGCTTATACCAACAATCGCCTACTCCGTACGCGAGTTCCTCTCGTCAGCACCACTCCAATTCTCCTCCGGATCAAAGGTTATATCCTAGTAGCCCTGTAGAAGATCCTGTGCCTGGAACTAGACAACACCCACCATACTCTTATATCATGCCCCCCACTTATTCCTCTGGCCGCATAACTTTACCTGCTGGTTCCCCATGGTCGCAGGTCAAAGATGAAGAAAGCGGCAATTACATCACCTCCCCAACTCACGAAGCCCCAAACTACCCACGATCAGGATGAACCAATGAACCGGCGCATTTCGGACGAACTCGCGTTTTTTGTGTATAAATGCGTTTACTCCCCTGCTTTCTTTTGTGCGATGAATCGCTCCGTGCTAACAACCACTTCTGTATTTATCCAGATATTACCTTGCCGTCACTATATCAACTGTATCGACAAATTACTCTTCGCTTGCTTTCATATAGACACAAGTTCTCTTCGTTCGATTATATATATATACGGGTTCAATAGCACCCTCTCACTGTAGCATTTTGGTTTCGTTACTAAATGTATCAATATCTTTCGTGAATAGAACATACCCGACTTGCACTATAACTATTCCGGATGGGCATCCTCCACAGTTTGACCCTCACTCTTCCTAACTGGTCTTTTTTCTTGTCTAATCTGGCGAGGGAGGAAGATGGCCAGGCCAATGCCATACAAAACCCAGAATATCTGATGACGGGTTTAACAGTAGTTAGCTTATGCCGACCATGTTTTTCTGCGGCCTACTTACGATTAGGAGGGCTAACCACGCGTGTTTGGCGGACTGCGGTACGGGATGTACGCCTCCGAAGAACATATTCCATTCGATGTATAACCCATAATGGACCTGAAGTGCATCTCGTTAAATAAAGCCACCGTAGAAAAGGTCTTAAAATAACCTGGTACTGCGCAAGTATAAAAATTGCCACGCCCACTAACACATGGAAGAAATTCTGAGGGGGTCGGCGACCTCGGAACAACGACGGGAACTTGACGTAATGAATAAACATGCCAACCACGAGCTGGGTAACATAGAGAATCAAGAGTGCGAGGCCACATTTCTGGTGAGTATCCGTAAAGTGAGGTAAAAGGAGGTTATCCGCAGTCTGGTGACCGAATGCCCAGCCAGTAAAAATGACGGGACCAGCTACGATCAGTTGGATGAGCGTATGAGCATCAATCCATCTTGGAGTAAGCAACCCTGTTAGTGAGTTGGTGTCGGATCGGAGATGTGCTCACCTATTGGTGAATGTTCGGGTGTATCTGGCAACCAGGACACCGATGGGAAGTAGAATGAGGAAACCTGTTGCACATAGAATGGCATGCGTCTTTGCCTTCGTTTCAATAGCTGACAAGGGGATTGGTGCGGAAGACATGTTGAAGTCGTGGAGAGGAGGGAGCAACAGGTTAAATTATTACTTCATCATTTAATACCTTTCGTAACTTTAGACTGTGTATGCTTGTTATCCCATCTGCTGTTCGTCATAACGTGCGAGAAAGCCAACGGTGAACACGATAAAAAATAGGAACCGATTGGCTGTCAGTGCAAAGTAGGGATATTTTTCTCAAGGGCAGTGCATACCGTCACGTGGCCTGGGAAACGGGGTATGGCAAAGGGTTGAAATCCGTTACCGGCTGAAGACACTCGAGGGACTCTTGAAACGGGTACAAGTGAACTGCGCGACCGTGTTGGACCTGCACCGACACCCGAACCAGCCGTTGAAATGGCTTGGATGATAGCCGGTGCTGGTTTAGCTGCAGGAGGTTGAATCGCGATGGCGGCAAAATGGGGTTTGGGAGCTGGGCAATTATCTGATAATAGTGTCAAACCACCGCATCTCGTCTGTCTACAGTGATATACATACCACGCTCATTGATTACTGGCCTGTTCTCGATATTTTTCGTCCGTACAGCGAAGCTACGATGTTTATTAGTAAAGGTTGTGATGAAGTTGGCTATCCCTGACTTTAGCGTGTTCAGCGTGTCCTGCCTGAATTTGATGCCTGGAGCCAGATTGCAGATCAATAGACCAACCGAAGAACCGCCAAGGGCGTCTTGAAGAATTCTAGTAAGCTTAGAATTTCGATACGGTATACGCGACTAGGAAGAGCCTTCAGAGAGAATACACGGGAACAAAAAAATCATCAATCTTACGGCGCCTGAATTGAGGGCGTGGACGACTTGGCCCAAAACACTAAGAGACTTGTTTATCGCGGCGGATTCCGCCATGCGAGATGGATCATTTCCGGTAAGCTTATTATTTTCGGAACCTGCGAGATCGACTAGATTTATCTTTCCAATTAAAGCTGCAGACATGAGTCAAGCTACTGATGACTTGGTGGCTTCCAACACTTACTCTTATTCTGAACGGGGTCATGCAGTCTAGCTTCTATAGTCAAAATGGCATGGGAACGGGAGGAGGCGTGGTTGAGGTTTGTCGATCCAACTGAACGATGTTTGGTAGCTCGGCTAGTTAAGCGTAGTCGAATGAGTCTCAAACTCAGTGATAAGCACAATTGCTTACGTATAAATATAGTCGAACTCCTCGACTGATGCAATAGGTTCTGAAGTCAAGTTCGCCACGAAGACCATACCGGCGTCATTTTCACGGACAGGGAGTTTGGGCGCCTGTATGAGGACGGTCAGCGATGTAAAAGAGATGTAAAGGAGATTAAGAATAGCTAACGTTATCCCTCGTCACGAGGAGGTCATAAACTTCATCCTTATATATCTCCATATAGGACAATAAGAGCGAGACATTATATCGAGTGATAGCTGATTTCCTCTCAAACATTGACTAGTCACTGTTCAGTGCGAGAAGCTCAAAAATATGTAGACGACTTACTCGTATTACACGAGGTATTACCCCAGGATCGGACCTTGTCCCTTGCATAGTATGTGTTTTGCCGGAGGAGGTAACCCCATATGCGAAGATAGTTACTGTCTGTAAGAGTTTTTATTAATTATATAGAGCCTCCTAGAGCAAAAGCATAAAATAGCTTACAACTCCGCTATAAACGATGTCAATGACAGGTTGGACGTCGTTGTGGAAAATCTCCTCCTGACTCGACGTCTGGTCATAACAACTCGTAAATCTTGACCCAAGAGTTCAATTCCATTATATTTTTGAGTAAGCGAGCAGCAGGACTTACGGAAACTTGAACACCTGTGAGGTGTCTCTAGGATTGGTGACGCTAATCACGCTGCCAATACCGCCCGCATCCGCCGAGTTACGAATAATCTTGATAGAGTCATCCAAAAGTTCTCCTGGAAGGCTTGGTCGTAGTCTTGCTGCAATCTTGATTTTAGCGGTTGCCATCGAGGCGTGAAAGAAAGGCCGTCGGGGCCTTGTTGCGGCTAACTAGTAACTGAGAACTTGGTGCGGCTAAACAAGTTGAACGCGACGACCACGTGATATG